>JAECUM010006858.1:0-84960 GCA_016617855.1 Megalonaias nervosa
GATATCCAAGATACCCCAGTCCACCTGCGATTATGTTTGTCGTATTAAGGGATTCATTAATATATTCTGATCAAAGTTTGGAAAGCATGCAATAAATCTTATTTTACGTGTTTTTGCTTTGTATATTTTAATCTAGTTTTAGATAATTCTGAAGAACTTGCTATATATCATCAATCTATTACATGTAGAAAAAACTATAACAGTAAGATGGGATGCAACTAAACAAAAATAGGAATATGTTTTTCTCTTGCATAGAATATACTATGTAAATACTAGATTTACCTTTTATTTACGTAAGAAAAAGACCATTCACAATATCGATAAAACAAAACTAAACCTACAGTATATTTTACATTATCAATAACTTCAATTTCTTTAAAAAATAATAATAGTCCTAGAAACTATTAACTTATCTCCAACTGAATTGTTTTATTACAATTTATGATCAATGGACGATTATCAAACAGTGAAGAACAATAACTCCTGAATTGAACAATTATTTTAAAGATAATTAAGGAAGCAAAGATAAATGAAATTCGAAAGTTTGAAAAACCACTGACGCATACATATATTCGTACACGTTTAAAGTGGAGAAACCAAAGGTGGGTCGTTACAGAGATGAATTATAATAGGATAGAAACATTTAAACTTAACAGTTCTTTCTGTTGGTTCTTATTTCATTCAGTTGTTTTGCACTAGTGAATGTACAAACGAAAAACAAAGAGGTATAATTTTCGCTCTGTATTTTGAATTATGTTGATCAAATTATACAAAAGCCAGTCCACTAAAGATATTGTTTAACAAACTGTTATTTTAATAAACAATAATCCCCCTAAAAATTAAATTCTTTAGCGAATAATAATTTATATGCTTTACCATAGTTAAATTTCGTTTATTCTAAAAACATAAGTCCTATATTAATTCATAATGCAAGCAATTCTGGTCATTTCATGAAGTTTAGATGCCAAATATGATTTTTAAACTGTTTGCATGGACCTAGAACGCATTGCAATAATATGCTAACTGATGACGCAAAGGCTCTTTAACTTTAAAAATACGTACAGTATATGTGAACAAAACATCTGACTAGTCAAGAACATTTCTGTCGAATGTACGAATATGTCTTTTTTTATTTTCTCGTAAAGTCCTTGTGAGGAAATATAGTCAGAATACATCTTTATGGCCTTGATTTTAGCTTTTTGCTGGTAAAAGGTTGCGTAAGTTATGACAGTCAGCTGAAGGTGTGAAGATGACAGCGGATGTCAGGCTATATGTTTATTCAGTAATTAGACAGGTGAGTCGGCTAGTGCCTTCAAAGGGATTAATCACTTTGCGTCGCTAAGAATGCCAGATTTATGCGCTGACAGCTATACTTGAAAGGTTTGGCCAAGCGCCCCACGACATCAAACGAGGCGTACCAGCCAATCGGAAATAGAGGAATTATCAAAAGAATTCAGGAGGAAAAGACCACTCCGAGCGAGAGACTTATATAAAATGGAAAGAGGTATTGAACTGGGAAAGAATAGGAAGCTTCTACAGGTGGGAAATATCTCAGACGAATATTTGTGTTGATTTGTGAAGATAGGAATTTAATAGATTGCGTATTATAACTTATAGCTATTTTATTAGTACCTGGACTATAACACATCGTAGAATTATTAGAGAATATTACATCATAGTGCATAGTTGAATCTTTTAGAAAATTGAAACGGGGATATGTATTTGCATTTATCAGTATGTAGGCTAAGAGTTATGTGACACAGACAGAGCTGATTTGTATGCATATGTATTTACGTATTTATATGTATAATTTTATAATTCGTAACACACAGGCAATGTGAACGATTACAGTAAAAGCGGTATATTGCTGTCTCAGATTATAACATTAAACGGTGTGTGTGCATATATTACGAAACTTCGTTAAGTAATATTAGTTGTATGTAGGTCATATGTACGTCCCTTTCTACAGGAAGCTACCAGGGTGCACGTAAGAGACGGCACTAAGTTCTAAAGAGAGGGAAGGAGGAAGTACGAGAATAGTACAGGGTGCGGAAGGGAGGAGTACAGGAAGGGTGCAAAAGAAGGAGAAATGGTACAAGGAGAGGCACAAGAAGAGTGCAGGAGGGAAGAGAATGGAGGATAGAAGAAGAAGAGAGCAACGAATACAGATGATACAAGGGACTACTCACTGAAAGGAGACTCGCACATTAGGACGTTAACACTCATATGATGGAATAAAGAAATGCATTTGCTAACAAGTCAGTTAGTTTATTCATTTATGAGTGGAGTGTAATTGGAATTATTATATCCAGCAATTATTTGAATAGTTTCTTTGTTTTTAATATTGATTAAATTATTCTATATTTTATCTTGATTTGTTCATGTATTTAGGCTATCGGCATTGCTGACTGGGGGCTCGTACGTCAGGCAAAATTTAAATGTCCACCTTTATACCGTATTAGTCCTAATACTGTAAAGGTTTGTGACAGTCCTCTGAATATCAGTTTACCTTTACCATTTTCCTTATTATGCTTTAGGTGTAAGTGCCATAACAGAAAAATAAAGTCACTGTAATCTTGACAGATCATGACACTATTCACATAGCCCATTATGGTGGGAAGAAAGAAAAACTCGCCATTTATTGTATTCAGTTAAAGCACACGTACTTTCTTGGTCGGGAATTAATTAAATAGTATTTCGTCTGGAAACCCAAAGGCACTTGAACTTAAGTGATTTGAAACGTTTAAAGAAAACTTTTATTTAAATTTGAATTTTTACGGACAAGTATGTGGATTACAGTTACAGGCGGGGAAGTCAATGCAAGACAGCTAAATAAGAAAACCAAAAATGTACATATATTGTTTGTGCAGTACATATCCGTAAAATGAAATAGATAAAACCAAGAGGCCCAAGCGGGTCTGATGTAGTTTTCCTTGCTTAGATAACTTAGCATTTCACCATTTCACTTAGAACCTTATGTAGTATCATAAGAATACAATCTGTGCACAATATCTTCACACTCAACCAAGAAATTGATGACAATGGCCTATTTACTAACTTTTTATCATTTGGAATTACACATTTGCACTATAACACTGCACAAATTGCTTTCAAAAGATAAAAGATAGGTAATATTTACGGTTTCCTTTTAACATGAAATATATGTGTAATATAGTCTCTACGTCTTGAAAGGCATCAACATCAGTCAATCAGATCAAGGTATCTCATTGACATGAGCAAATCTCACCAATTAGTAGTATAGTGGGATATTATAGCGTCAATGGGAATTGGCATTACGTGACCCTGTTTTGTACTATAGTGTCAAGATTTATAGCGTCAAATGGCACACCTTAGGACACTATAGCGTCAATGGGAATTTTGTATGGGAACAATAGGAATGGAACAGGTATGGTGACGTCAAGGTACTGGACACTTGCAACAATGTGGCAATTACCGTGATGTCATCCCACCTGTTCCATTCCTCATTGTCCCTATACAAAGTTTTATGCATTCGCGTACAGTTTCTGTGGATAGTATAGTGTGTTTTTTTATGCATTCTCGTTCGTTTCCATTGATTGATGAACATCAATCTATCATACCCAAATTATACAATCGACTAAAAAAAATTTGTAATAAAATAATGATTTTGGGATTAAACATAAATTATACAATCGAAGAAAAAAAAATTTAGGCAAGAAAGAATAAATCTTTTCGAGGCATAGGAAAGTGGCCCTGAAAAGGGCCTTTAGTTTTATGTTAACACCAGTCCGTTAACACAGAGGGCATCGCACTGATCTTCTCTTTCTCAAACTTTCTCTAACCTCTGGTCCATAAATGAGGACTCACTTCAGACAGCCCTGTCTCTCCAAATAGCATCTTCTTTTCCAAACATTCGTCTCGGTGATCCGGATAATGGTCCATGTTGATTTAACATATATGTGTAAGTCCGTACAGAACAACATCGATGATACGAGAGTAGAGGATTCAACGTTGGTCCACATCTTGTGACGAGAACAGGTGAAGGGAATGAAGTGAACCGCGTTTATTTATAGTGGAAGACCGGATCGAAACGGATTGAGATTGTTCACCAATCCCAAAACGCGTTACAAAATTCAGTCACTTCGCGGAGTCTTTCTTCCAATCCGAAGAGAGCTGCCTGTGACGTCACATTCCCTATATAGGTGCGCTAGCGTCTGTGCGCAGTGAATCGATGCGACATTGTTTTGTGAAACATGACGGAAACTAAGAAGACAATGAATTGGTGTGCACCGTCTGTGGAGACGAGAAGCGATGGCATAGCAGCGGCTACCAAAGTTAGCACAGGTCTACTTCCAGAAGACGTCGATTGTAATTGGGATTTAATAGATTTTCTCTCTTCGCAAGAATTTGTTCCAGTACCAGTACCTTCGCCACCTTCTCCTTCTTTACCACAGTCGAAGATTTTAAACAGAGACAGAAAGAAGAATTGGAGAAATTTTTACAACAGCAGAAAGAAGAAGAGGCTTTTCTCCTTCAACAGCAACAGCGAGAAGAAGAGGCAAGAAGGAAACGACAGGAAGAAGAAGAAGCAGTAGAGAAGAAACAAGGTCTAGGAGAGAAGAACAGTGACACTCAAACGGTAATGATACTCTTTGACATTTTGGCAGAGTTAGGAAGTCTGAAACAAATGTATCAGACTTCTTTATTACGACCCAAGAGAAAAAGACCTTCCCGAGCCAAACAGTCTAACCTTGTTAGTACAACGGAGATACCACCCCTAGTGATTTCTACCAAGTCATTGACTGGAGCAAGTCCAGAAGTAGGCCTTGGCCGTGGCAAAGGCTTAAGGCAGTTAAAGCTGATTGCTTCTCTTTTTCTAAAAAAAAAAACAAACAAACACCCAACGCTCCTTTTCAGGGCCACTCACTTCTTTCGAAAAGAGATAATATTCATTTTGCCTCAGTCAATTAAAACTCAAAATCCCTTTTATTTTTCTAACCCTCTGATGTACGTGTGTGAGTGCGTGAGTGTAGGCCCTTTATCATTCTAAAAAATCCAAACCAAGAGACACTTATGTTTTTCAGTCTGGTCTATTCTGGTACAAAAAAAAAAGAAAATATTTACAATCCAATTCACAACACAACACTTTTAAAAAAGTTGATAGACTTCTTCTGTCTCTTTTTTTTCCTTCACTCTCTCTGTTTTTTTGAATTTCTTCGCTTTCACAGTTTTTTCCTCCTCTTCTTCCTCACCTTTTCTGTTCTTCTTTTCTTTTCTGTCTTCCGTCTCTGGACGTGTCGGGGTTCTTCTTTTGCCGAGGGTATCTCTTCTTCTTCCTCCTCCTCCTCCTGCTCCTGTTGTTTCTTAGGGCAGTCTGAAGACCAATGTCCTTTCTCTTGACAATAACAACATGTATCCTGACTTTTGTCTCTTTTGGCACTGGTCTTACTTTTTGACGATCTGGACATTATGTAGCCAAATGCCTTTCCTTTTGACAGATATAGCAAGTATCTTGACTTTTATCTCGAAAGGAGGGGGGAGTAGTCCGTCGGCTTGTCTGAAGAAAACTTTCGTATGACAACTCGCAAAGCTCTGATCAGAAGTTCGATCTTTGTGGGTTCTTCCATCTTGCTGGTCGGCTTGAGAGCGAAATAAATACTGAGAGAGAAGGCACCAGCCCATTATATACACT
The DNA here is from genome assembly GCA_016617855.1 of Megalonaias nervosa. NCBI lineage: Eukaryota > Metazoa > Mollusca > Bivalvia > Unionida > Unionidae > Megalonaias > Megalonaias nervosa. The sequence continues at coordinate 5,672 of JAECUM010006858.1, forward strand.
GAGCCTGATATGGATATATAGGGGTGCATGGCGTTTCAAATGTAATCATTTGACTTTTGCAGTCAAGATGAAACGATCGCATGATTTCGTAAAGAAAGGAGAAGAAAGTAAGAGGCAGAAACGTGATTTCTCGCCTCGCACAGTAGCTGAAGTCTTGGCTCAAATTCATACCAGCGATTCTGAAGATGAGATGAGTGAACCAGAATCCAGACCCAGAGAGTCTACACCAAGTCAAAGTCCATCACCACCAGTAAACCCTTAAAAGTACTTTCACATTCGAGAGACCGACAAGCGCTTCTCTAGAAAATTTAGAACTACGGTTTACACGTACACAGTGAAGTTTAAAGATTTCAAGTCCGACGTACCGTTGTAGAAAGCAGAAGGGTTCATCACCGATGAGTGGGATTCTTTGTTAACCACACTGAAACAGCAATGTGAAGCCAAAGAAGACGATCGCTTGAGATTTTCCATTCATCACGACAGTTTGAAGTCCCCCGTTTGGATCGAGTTTAGCAGTCCGACAGAATTGACACCTTCCAAAGTCATGGACAAGATTCAACACGTGCAACAATCCAACTACAAGTTTCACATCACCGACGGAAAAGCGACACTGTTCATGACCCACGCGTCTCTTCCCCAAGGGACAGGAGGCAAAAAAAGGTGTTCTTGGTAGACGACCTTCACAGCATCAAGTGCTGTCTCGTCCGAATTAACAACCCTCAAGACAAGATGTGTTTAGCCCGTGCCATCGTGGTGGGACGAACGAATGCCGACAAGAACGACACGGCAGAATGGAAAAGAGCTTGGCGAACTATTGAACAATCGGACCGAGTTAAACCACGAAGAGAAGCAGAACTCCTGTTACAGCAAGTGGTGATATCCAAAGACACACCCTGTGGCATTCCTGAAATGCAAAACTTGCAAAACGTCTTAGCTCCACGCTACACCTTGAGAGTGTACCCTCAAGAAGTGCGTGGACCTCTGTTATTTCGAGGCAAAGATTTCAAAGACGTCAAATACATTCATGTCTATCTATCATCACGATGAACATTTTGATGCCATTATCAGTATCACTGCATTCCTAGGATACGGTTATTATTGCGAGAAATGTGAGTATGGCTATAACGATCGAGAGCAACACAAACATTGTGGATCGAAATGCACAGGATATTTGGCCTCTAAACCCTGTCTGGACGAAGGACAATAACGAGTTCATTGCCCAGCTTGTCAGCGCACGTTTGTGAGTCCAGCGTGTTACCAACAACATCTAAAGACGCAAGGTTCACAGCAGAAATGTGCTTGTCAACTCCTGAGATTGTGCCCTACTTGTGGACAAGGCATACATACCAATAATGCCAAGGCGCACGTCTGTTTAGGAAAGAAGCTATGTAACATTTGTCGCAAAATCGTGGACTTGGAACACCAATGCTACATTCAAAAATACCATTCCAAACATGAAGAAGAAGATAATGACCAGAAGAAAGGCAATTTCATCTTTTTCGATTTCGAATGCATGCAAGAGACTGGCTTTCACATTCCTAATTTCTGCGTGGCTCACTGAGCGTGCGAGAAGCGCATCCAAGAGCCTCATTGCCCTCACTGTAACAAGATTCCTGGAGGACGTGAAAAATTTCTTTGGGGGACCAAACACGCTGACCAATTTCGCCTAATGGATTTTAGACCCTATCGACGAGACGTGGAGCCAAGAAGACATCGAACATTACCGAGATTGTCATCGCTATGCCACGGTGATGGCTCACAATTTCTCGGGATACGATGGGCAATTTCTTCTCAGATACTATACGGAACAAAGTACCGAACGTCCTAAAGTGAATTTGAACGGAGCCAAAATCATTTCCATGCAAGTGGGACAAGTGCAGTTTAAAGATTTGATGAGTTACTTGGCCATGCCTTTGAGTCGCATGCCTAAAACGGTTGGAATGACAAAAATGGCCAAAGGTTATTTTCCACACTTTTTCAATACCGAAGCCAATCAACGCGTCGTTCTACCCCATTTGCCTGAGGCTCACTACTACGACCCCGACAATATGTGTACCGAACAACGAGAAGCTTTCTACGCTTGGTACCAGACTCACGCCTCGAACCCCTTCGACTTTCAGGAAGAAATGTTAAAATATTGTCGTTCCGACGTGGACAGTTTACGGAGTTGCTGTGGAAAATATCGAGAACTGTTCATGGAACACGGAGGGATCGATCTTTTGAAAGAAGCCTGCACCATTGCCAAAGCGTGTTCCTTAGTGTACCGCCAACGATTCATGCTCGAAAACACCTTGGCTGTCATAAGTCCTCAAACGACGAACTTTGTCAAACGTCAATACTCCGTCAAAGCCCGACGCTGGCTACATTACTTGTGCGACAAGGAAGACAAATGGATCCATTACGCTCGCAACGGAGGAATCAAAAAGACCATTGGAAGGTTTTCGGTAGATGGCTGGAACATAGAAACCCCCCAGATCGTGTACGAGTTTAACGGGTGCTTATTTTACGGATGTCCCATCTACTACCCTCAACGTAACACGACAAATCAGTTTTTACAACGGACCATAGAAGACTTGTACTAGGCCACTTGTCAGCGGCGCTTGAAGTTAGAAGAGCAAGGATACCAAGTGGTAGAAATGTGGGAACACGAGTACGATCACCGTTTGGAATCTGATCCCGAGTTTAAGCGCATCGTGGAAAGTTACAAGCTGGTGGTCCCTCTGAACCTGCGGGACAGTTTGTACGGAGGACGGACGAATGCCACCTGTTTGCTGTACCAAGCCGATGAGGAGAAAGGAGAAGAAATCAAATACTTGGACGTGTGTTCACTGTATCCGTACTTGTGCAAATATTTTCATTTTCCCGCAGGACACCCGCAATAGCTGACGGAACACATCGACCTGGACACCTTTCGACAATACGAAGGATTGATCAAATGTAAAGTCTTGCCTCCCACGAACTTGTACCATCCCGTTTTGCCTCATAATTGCCAAGGAAAACTGATGTTTCACATGTTACATGTGCTGAAACGTGCAACCAAGACTAACCTTGTGAGCACACTCAGGAAGAACGCGCCTTAACGGGAACGTGGGTCAGCGTGGAATTGTTCAAAGCTCTTGACCTGGGATACCAACTGTTAGAAGTGTACGAAATTTACCACTTTCCCAAGACAGAAAAATACCACAAGGGCGACGAGACTCAAAAAGGCATTTTCGCAGACTACGTGAATGCCTTTTTAAAACTGAAACAAGAAGCCAGCGGCTATCCTTCCTGGTGCCACACTCTGGAAGGCCAAAAGAAATTCAAAGAGAAATACTGGGAGCAGGAAGGCATCACTTTAGACCACGTCGAGAAAACGAAAGAAGGCGATCGTTTGCCAAAGTGATGTTAAATTGCTTGTGGGGTAAAATGGCACAACGACCGTGTTTACCCAAGACGGAGTATTTGGCAGAACCTGCACGCTACTTTCAGATGATTCACGACAAAACCAAATACATGAAACACGCGGACGTCGTTCATGAGGACTTGATCTTAGTCAATTACGAAGAAAAACTTGACTTTGTAGAAGCCGACGAATTTGGAAATGTCATCATTGCGGCTTACGTGGCAGCCCATTCTTGCTTAAAATTGTACGAAGTTTTAGAACTGTTAGGAGATCGTGTACTGTATTTTGACACGGACAGTTGCATCTACATCGATCGTCTGGGTCAACAATACCCTAACATCGTAGGTGACCGTTTAGGAGCCTGGACGGACGAGCATCCCGACGACAAGATTCTAAGATTTGAAAGTGGTGGTCCCAACAACCATGGCTACGAATACCGAGACCCATAAGGAGAAGTGGACACGGAGTGTAAAGGGAAAGGATTGACTCTAAATTATCGCACCAGTCGACTGGTAAACTTTGGCGTCTTGAAAGAAGCCTTGCAGTCTGGAGAGGATGCACATTTTAAAGTGACCACCTACGAACCGCACAAGATTGTACGTTTACCCACACACCAAATCGTCAGCCGGTCCTTGGGAAAAGTCTATCAAATCGTGTACCAGAAGAGAGTACGGCTTCCCAATTACTACACTTTACCATACGGACACGATGATATTGGTCAGCATATAAAAAGGGACCGATAGTTCATTGGAACTACCAATACCAAGATGAATCCTTTCAAACAGCAAGTATAAAGAGTCCAACGGGAAACTCGAGTACAATGCTGTGCCTTGAGATGTCAGGGATGCCGTACGCTAAGACCTCAGCGATTCAGTACCACATCATGGAAACTTTGCTATACCTACCTTGGAAAGTGATGCTGTGTGTGTCAACCTGACGGATGCGAAAGCGATTCCACTCGTCATCGTTCACTTTTTCACTTGACTTGTTTTCATGATGTATGTCATCATTATGAAACCATGCGGCTACCACTCTACGGATGTCATCCAAAACTGAGCAAACTCCTACATATTTCACCGTACCATCATCGAAATGAACCTGTGAAAGATGAATATTCGTTCCCTGTGCGATTGCCTGAATACTGCGACTTTGAAAGTCGATTCCAAACTTTCCGAGGAAAATGGCCAAAATATCTGGGAGGACCTACGCCCGAAGAATTAGCTAGAGCCGGATTCATCTACTTGGGCGAAGGGGATAAAGTCAAGTGCTTCAGTTGCGGTGTGTCACTTCATGAGTGGGAGAAGAAGAATTGCGCTTACCTGGAACATGCTCGATAGTCTCCAGATTGTCACTACCTACCTTTAGTGTGTCCTCGTCATTGAAGTGGCATACTATGTCGTTTAAGAAACCAGCTGCTTGGCTCGGAGTCAAACGTTGGACAACATCTAGAAAAGTATTTAAACTCTATTGGAAAAATAATCTTCAAACATTACCAAACGAATTGCAAGAGAAGATCTACAAGGACATTTGGCTGGGACTTGCCAGAGCAAAATCTCGATTGGTGACTGAGGAACGTTTATGTCGAGAAATTCACAGGAGGAAATTGGCAAAAGTCAACAAACAAGCCAGATTTCTCTGGACCAAGAGTGCGTTCTTCAGAATGTTCCGCTTTAGACCATTTACATTTGAAGATATTATTGACATTATTGACCATTTCCTGGAATGGCAGCAGTCAGAAATTACTCACTACATTCGTTACTTTCGCTCTAGGAGAAGTGTTTGACTGACATAATCATGTATACTTTACAAGAGAACTTTCGTGGTTTGCCTGTGGAGTTGAGAACGCATATACCGCGAGTTGGTCAAAATACAAGTGAACCGCAAAGAACAATTGCATCCGTTACGTCACCGATGTTTGAACCACTGGTACCTGAACGTTATAAAAGGACTGATTCTAATGGAAGCGTTCCAATAGTCAGACATTGTTCGACTACCCCTGTGCGAGAAGAATTGGTTTGTTACAGATTCTTTTTACTACAAGGTAGACATACTGCAACGAATTCCAGAAGAAGAGTTAGAGGGTTACCAAAATCTTTTACACAATGTAAACTTAGTTCAAGAGGACACTTCTGAACGGTGTGTGATGTGCAAGTTAGTGACTAAATAATTTAGATTTGCCAGTGGAGTACGACCATCTCTATGCAGAAAGTACACTTATTGACTCTGACAAAAAGAGGTATAAAAACGGACTACCATGCCACGGCCTTTATCATTCGTGATACAACAGATTCCGTGGAAGGAAATAAATGACACTATTCAAACGGTGGAGGATTACGATCGCAGATTACGAGAACTGTGTCCAATGAATTGGGGTCGACGTGTGGTGTGTGTCTTAGTGACTTGCTTTCTGGGATTTCGTTTACCAGCCGATTCATTGTGGACTCTTTACTAACAGTACATACCACTCCAAAAAGCATGAAAGTGGTCCCTTTAAATGTACACGAAAAACTCATTTTCCTCAAAGCTTTGTGCTTTCATATCGATACTTCTCGACAACCTCTACAGGAAAGAAAGATTCGTCAACTTTTAGGTACTGAAGATGTGTAAGATGATGTGTATGCAGCTTGTGACTTACACCATTATTGGAAGGATGTACGTCACTGGAAAAGTTGGGGTTTCTAGGCTCGAACAAAACAAGTGGCACACTATGCTCAAGATTTGTCATCCTAAAATATTAAAACATTCAGTGAAAAAAGTAACTTTTAAACCTGTGTTAGTGACATTACCAGAAGAAGAAGAACCACTCCCTTCAGGACAGAACAGGACTGTCATTAACATCCCCGAAAGACCATTTCAGGAGGACCCTTGTGTGACTGTGCCAAGGAGTGTAGAGACTTTTAGAACATTACACACTGCCCCTACGATACCACCTAGTCAAACCCATTTGGTTATTATTGATGACATGTTAGGAGAAGTCGAAGAAGAAAATAAACTGTTGTCTAAGCGCATCATCGTAATGCCAGTGTCATTTACATCACTCACAATTTGTTTCAACAAAGCAAAGTCCATCGCACCATCAGTCTCAATGCTCATTACGTGGTGTTGTTTAAAAGCCCTAGAGATAAATCGGAAGTGCAAGTGTTAGCTAAACAGTTAGGAACGTCTTCACTGACTCATGCGTACGACGATGCCACTCAAACCCCACACGCTTATTTACTCGTGGATTTAAAACCCACTACCCCCGATTATTTGCGTTTCGTTCCCGACTGTTTCACCACTGGTGCCAAGACGGTGGGCCTGTCGGGTACATGTCCTCTTCATCGACTTAGCAACAACCACAACAACGAAAAAAAGTGTATAAAAACCTCGGTCACTTGGGGTCTTTCTCACACAGCGTCATCATGACGTCCCTTCAGTCTCATCTCCCCGTCAAATTGATTCGTGCCTTGCATAGCATCAGTCGCGAAAAAGAATCTACAAATACGTGCTCGTGTCTTAGAAGCTAGTCTCAAAGAAGTCTTACGATGGTTTACGGTGACAGCACGTCAAGTACTGCAACGTATCATTCACATTCCGCATCAAACCAAACGGTTTTTTTTTATTTTTTTGAGAGAGAAACAAAGTAGCCTTGACGCAACTAGCCGATCCTCGCATTGACACTCAAACCAAAAAGTAAATCATTTTGAAACCTAGAGGAAGCGGTTATCTAGGAGGTGTCATCATTCGTTCCCTCTTAAAATGGGATCCTAATGCTCCCAAAGTCGTCCCCAAGAAAAAAGCCACGCCCAAACATACCCAGAAGAAAACGGAAAAGAGTAACGGTGTCAAGACCAGGTCACAGCCTCAGAAAAAGAAAACGAAAAGCCCACAGAAAACAGCTTCTACCCGCAAGAGAGATACTGCCGCCAGGACTCAACCTTACATTTGCAAACCACGACCTGCCGCAACAACGATGACCGCGTCTCCAGTAACCTCAACATCTTCCACTTCTCCGTTGCTGGTGACGCCTGTCTTTCCTAATTTGATGAAACATTGGAAACCCGTGTCTCCAAAATCGCCTCCTCCAGCGGTGACACCCTCTTCCTCTTTAGCGCCAGTGGCCGCTGTTCACAAAGTACCTGCCCCTAAAATCAAAGTCCAAGAGAAATCGGGCATGTTAAAGAGTTTACTGGATTTGTCCAAGCAAGAACTGTCCCGATTGAGACAGTTGCGAACCCCTCCACGTCGTGTGATGCCTGCCATGAAAATGATACGACGAGCAGTCAATCAGTGGCGGCGCATTCCAGAATAAAAAAAGACCTGAGGCAAACGATTGGTTTAGTGTTGTTGTGCTTCTGAACGCCCAAAGATGTCCACTCCAAGAAGTGTACACCGTCACCATCGTCGTTTTTCTATCCAAAAAGGAAAAGGAAAAAGAAAAGAATAGTCATGTCATCCAAAAAAAACACTTAGCCAAACATCGACGTCTGTCCCTGAAATGACAAACTCGTCCAAAGAAAAGGAGAAGTCACCAAAGAGGAGGATTCTTGTGCGATTTTGGAAAACACATCGTCACCTTTATGACGAAGCGATAGTCCATAAAAAGGATAAAAGGCTGTGTGACAAGTCATCGACGTTAGTGTATATTTTGGTGTGTGCCCCGGAACCAACGAACCAACCAAGAAAGATCTCACCCCAAAAAAGACACTCTTCTTCTACCCCCAAAGGAAAGAAAAGGAAAGGACTACCTCCTCGTTTAGTCAAACAGTGGGACATGTTTTCCGTCCTGTCCAAAGCTCCTCCACCCATGAGAGAAAAACAAATTCAAACTACCTCCAAAGATGTCGTCAATACCGTGAGCGAATGTTGTCTGAATGTCTTGAAAGGCACGATACCTTTGTCTAAACATAAGAAAAAAATGCTTAGCCAAACATCGACACATTCTTCGCCAAATGGTCGAAAAGAAAACACCCATTCGTCAAAAGAAAACGATATTGGTGCAACGCGGAGGAATTGCCATTTTACCCCTGTTAGGACCCTTGCTGGGAACTATAGGGGGACCCATTCTGAAAGGTATATTAGGAGCAATGGGAAGAATCCTGGGATGAAGATAAAAGATCAAGAAGATACAAGGGACCTCTGAAATCAAAAGATCTCAGAAGTGACCCTTGTAATCCAGTGGAAGGACGATTACTGGCTTTAGTGCTTTACAAACGATAGATGGAATACCATCGTTGGCAATAACAACGGATCCCCCATTTACCTCTCAATCCTCATTTGACTAAAATGTCCCAGTTACAACACGAACTGCAATCATTGATGGATCGCAGCGATTTGTCAGAAACGGAAAAATCGAAAAGGTACGGTCCGTTGTTACAATGACTGCAATTCTTTCACCAGAAAGTTTAGACGAAACAGCTCTACCCACTCTGAACGATTTTAAGGCCTTGATAAAAAGTTCACCACTACCACCACCCCCAGCGGTCAAGACAGATGCAGTCCCACGGATGTCTGAGGAAGAAGAGGAAAGAGAAGTCTTTCAAACACCGTCAGCTGCTCCCATCCCTAATAAGACTGCTTGTTGACCCCTTCACCTACACACCAACGAGAAGAACTTAAAGCCTGGGTTACAAAGATGATGACCACTCCACCTTCGACAGAAGTTAAAAAGAAAGAAGGGAAACCAGAAGTAAAAACAAGAATAAAAGACCAAAGCCATTCGATTACCACCACCACTAACGCCACTACCACCAAAACTACCTTCCACTTCTACTCCTGTAGCACATCGGACACGTAAAGCCGTTTCTAAACCACTTCAGAGTAATCTCAGCGAAGAGTGGCTCACTTATTAAAAAATGGAGAAGGTGTTAGCCAGCACTTATTATGATCCATCCCATCCTGCAGGTTACGGAGGAGTTCAGAAATTGTATCGTGCTGCCAAAACTAGACTGAAAAGTGTTCGTTTACCTCAAGTTCAACGATGGTTACAAGAATAAGTGGCGTACACTTTACACAAACCCATTCGACGAAAATTTTCCAGAAGTCGCACCGAGTGGAGGGTATCGATCATCAATGGCAAGCCGATTTAGCCGATGTCTCTCATTTAGCCACCTACACTCGTGGTTACAAATATTTGTTTTGTGTCATCGACGTCTTTTTCAAAATTTACTTGGGTCGTGCCATTGACTTCCAAATCGAGCAGTGTGTTAGAGCGACCGCTGAAACTGGTGTTGACACAAAACAGAGGTCACCCTCTTCTATGGCAAACCGACAAAGGCACTGAATTTCTGAACCAAGCTTTCCAAAAAGAATTGAAGAAACGTGACATTCATTTTTTCATCACCAAGAATCCCGAAACCAAAGCCAGCACCGTGGAACGTTTTCAATGCACCTTGAAAGAACGTATGTGGAAATATTTTACGCATCAACACACTCTCAAGTACATCGACGTCTTGCCACACCTAGTCCAATCGTACAACCAATCTTACCGTCTGAGCATCGGACGTGCCCCCCAAGAAGTGACTCCCGACAACGAAGTGACCGTCTTCGAGCGCCTGTTAGGTACGTCCCCGACAGTGACTGTCCCCAAGAAAGGTGGAGTGTTGGCAGCAGGAGATTGGGTGCGCATTGGCAAAACCAAACGCACTTTCGACAAAGGTTACCTACCCAACTGGACCACAGAATTGTTTCGTGTCACTGAACGTGTGCGTGGCCGTCATCCTCCCGTCTATAAATTGGAAGACATGAACGGGGAAGTGTTAAAAGGAAAGTTTTACTTGCCCAAGTTACAACGTGTGACCAAAAAAGAAGACGACGTGTACGAGATCGAAACCATTCTCGATCGAAGAACACGTAAAGTGGGAAAACGTCGTGTCAAAGAAGTCAAAGTACATTGGAAAGGATATCCGCCGAGTTTTGACTCTTGGATCGACGCTTCGCAAATCATCGACTATAAAAAGAAGTGACCATCATGCCCTTTTTGACGGCTTGAGTTACTGCAACGACCACTCCTTCCCCCAGTTCTTCTCTGCAAGATCTACGAAAACAACCATTGTGGGTGTGGTGTGGAGAACGTGTACCTAAAACGCAAATCGTCTTTTTCTGCCAAATCTTTGTGGTGTATTGTGTCATCGGTGCTGCCATTGCCAATTTAAGTTTTCAACAAGGAGACAAACAATTGTGGACCATTTTACTCAGCAGTTGCATCGGTTACCTTCTTCCCAATCCGTCTCTGAAATATTCCTCTAACGGGAACAACAAAGGGAGTCTTGCGTCCAATGTCAGTCCCCCCTTTCAACAGTCACCATAACCATCCTCTTTTAGACAATCCTCTGACTTCCAGCGACTCCTCGAACACTAGAACTCTGGAATTATGAACAACCAATTTCATTTAACGTTACCCTGTGACAGTTCCATGGAGGTGTTTCCCAATAAAACCTTAAGCTGTTACACGACCAAATTACCTCAGGCCATCCAATTGGATCACGAAGCCCATTGGGAAGTGGCTTCAGTGGAAATGATTCACCCTACACAAATCAAAAACATATTCGAAAATCAAAACAACTTTACGGTAGAAGTTCATGACAAGCAAGTGCAACAACACTTGGATGTACGCACCATAGGTGTCTCTATGACATCACAAGACCCCACAACTAAACGGACCACTTATCGGTGGAAAATTCCCTCAGGCTATTATTTTAATGGTCAACATTTGGTGAATGTCATTGCTTACAGGTTCAATAACGTGTTTGGCAAAGTCTTAGAGAAAACCAGATAAAGTGTCACGATCGAATACCACAAAATAGCTCGTCGCCTAATGATGAATTTTTCATAGGACAAATTATTGGCCATTACATTTTGTCCTGAATTGTATGACATTTTGGGTGGAGACCTCAAGTAGATCAGGATTAGAAACGAAATACCAGCCGTGACCAGTAACTCGGATTTTGCGAAATATTTTAGATTCCCTGTAGAAATGAACCAAGGACTGAATTTGATTTTTGTGTACTCCGATGTGGTGGAGTACAACGTGGTGGGACACACCTCCGTACCGTTACTGCATGTCATTCCTTTCAAAGTGGATTCTGCCACGAACGCTGACGAGAAAGGTGGAAACACCTATCACGTTCACCGCGAATTTGTACATCCTCACTATTTGCCCGTCGGGAAGTCGTATTTTGACACTGTCAACATTGCTATAAAAGAAGATCTGGGACAAAATATTCCATTAACAAAAGGGAAAGTCACAGTGAAACTCCATTTTCGAAAACAATTACTCTAACCCTTTGTCAGTCATGTATCCTGTGTACCAAAGAGTCGGTCAACAGCAAGGACATGGTTTAGGAGATACCCTAAAATCAAGCTTTCGTTCAGTGGCACCCGTTTTGAAAGAATTTCTTCAAAATGTCATCATTGAGAAACAAAATCCTAAAGAAGCTTTCTTGAGAGCAGGCAAAAAATGTGTTGCAAACGGGCAAAGACATTTTGGGCCGACGGGAAACTCCTGTAAATGCCCTGTACCCTGCCGAGTCGGGCATTCCTGCTTCCTTGACGCCACAGCAAGGACAAGGCAGAAAAAGACGACGAAAATACCCCTTCAGAGAACTTCACACGCCTAGAGCTATTAAGACTAAGAAAAGAAATACCCTTCCGAGACTTAGACGTTTTTAATTCTTAAATAAAAAGAAAAGAAAATGATGCACCGAGAGTCTTGCGCTTCTTCCAAGTCGGAACTGGATCTGTTTGCCATGTCACCTACCATGATGACGATGCAAGAATCCCAATGGGTCGAATTTCATCCCGTCTCCTCTTTGACGGATTCAGCTCCCATTGAGTTTGAAATCAAAGGAGAACCCGAAGATTAAATCGATCTGAATAGCAGTTACTTGTATCTGAAACTGAAAGTAATCAAAACCGACAACACCAATCCGGGAGGCGATTCCAGAGTAGTTCCCGTCAACAATTTTATGCATTCCTTGTTCAGCGATGTGGATTTGTACTTGAATAACAAACTAGTCAGCAGTAGCATGGACACTTACCCCTACCAAGCGTACTAGAAAAGCTCTTGACGTACGGAAAAGAGGTCAAGAACACTCATCTGGGTGCTTGCGTGGTATGGAAACCTGACATAGCAGGCGAGGACACGCTTAACGACACACCCCTGACAGCAGATGACGATCCTCACAATGTAGGCTATAACGACCGTTGAAAGAAAATCCTGCAAGGCCGTAGTTTAGAACTAATGGATCGTTTGCATTTGGATATGCGGTTGCAAGACAAGTCTTTGCTCAACGGAGTGGATATTTGCCTGAGACTAAATCGCAGCAGTGTCGCTTTCCATGTGATGGCTCATGCCAACGAGTAAAAAACCATCATCCAAGAAGCCAGATTTTATGTGTGTCGCATAGAAGCGTTACCTAAAGCGGGAAACGACATCAGTCACACATTGAGCAGAACGACCGCCAAGTGTCCGATACGACGCGTAGAAGTGAAAACGTTCACCATTGCCACTGCACTCCGATCCAAGATGGAAGATCATCCGTTCCAAGGACAGTTACCTAAACGTTTAATCGTTGGCATCGTCAGTAATGCAGCCCTCAACGGAGCCCATGATCAAAATCATTTCCAGTTTAAGCGCTACAGAGTGTCCAAGATCGAAGTCAGTCGCGATGGCAAGACCTTGTGTACCAGACCCTTCGAGCCTAACTTTGCCAAGAAGAATTACTTGACATCGTACTTGTCCCTGTACGAAGCTACCGGACAACTAGTAACCAACACCAGTCACGGTATTTCGCTTAAAGATTATGTAGGAGGTTACATTTTGTGGGCCTTTGATTTCACTCCTGGCCAAGGCAGCGACGAGGTACATTTCCACCCTATAAAATCCGGTCAACTTCGTGTGGAACTTCAGTTTGCAGAAGCTCTCGCCGAGACGGTCAACGTCATCTTGTATGCCGAATTCGATAATACCATATAAATCAACTGTTTGAGAGAAGTCATTCTAGACTATTAGAAACAATGGAAGACGATCTTTGAACGATAGAGAATCTTTGGAAATGGAATGGAAAGATAGTGGAGAAATAGAACCCCAAGACAAAGACGAAGAAGAGGTAGTGGTCACGTCCACATGGCCAGAACAAAAACAACATTTAGTGTCCTGTTTTGCCAAACACCTGGCGGATAAAATTACGGACTTGAGCAAGAAAGATTGCTATGGATGTCAAAACGATCATCCCAGTAAAATTCAACACAATAAGTGTCTGATGATGAGTCAAGAAGAAAAATTGGACGAGTATCTGGACGACGCTTCGAGTCTCATCTCGGAAGAAGTGGTGTTGCATGAGTGGTATAAAGACTTGCGTGATCATTCCTGCCCTCCATTGACTGCTAAAGAGACTTATCACATCGAAGCTCTCTTAGCCCAAAGTACAGAGATGAAGCAATAAAACGGTTACTTGTCAGAGATTTTAAAACAAAAAGTCAGGATTGAATTGATGACTTATCATTACCTGTGGAAAAAACAATAATAAATGGATACCTGGGAACTTTATTATCTTTTGAAAAACAGTTCGTATACTGCTTCTTGGAATCCTGTCGTGTGCACTAAAGATGAACTACCTCATCGCAAACTTCAAGACCGTCAAGCCTATGTCATCAACACGGACGACAGTCATCTCCCAGGAACCCACTGGGTATCCATCTGCTTCCCTCAAGAGGATTGTGTGGAGTATTTTGATTCGTATGGATTACCACCTTTGGAAGAAGACATCATCGACTTTATGAGCAGAATGCCCAGACGATACGATACAATAAGGTGAAATTACAAGGCAAAGATTCCATGGTGTGTGGGCAATTTTGTGTGTATTTTCTTCATCAACGCAGTCTTGGATATCATTTAGAACATTTAGTGAATTATTTTGATCGTAACTCTTCTAGAAACGATGAGAAAGTAGATAGATGGTTTTGTGACCATTATGGCTATATTTTGTCTTTAGCTAGGAAACGTAGCGTACATGAATGGTCTCATGACTTCCATCAGTGGAAATCTCACATGATTTCACAACGTTGTCAACCTTGTCAAAAAAAGTTTATTTGATGTTATTGTTAATTGTTGGTAGGTATTTGTTTGTTGAATAAAAAAAAAGTTGTGTTTTGAAAAAAATGTGTTTGTCGTTTGTTTTCAAAAAAGACTGTGAATATATGATCTTTGACTTCTCTCTATCCCTCACCATCACATTCGCTAACATAACGTTTCAACTCAACACAAACTCAGGTTGGTCTCCAGTCTGGCCATCCACTGTTGACTCGTCAACCTACGAACATGCCTTCCAGACTAGCCAAGCTGAACGAAGCTTACGTGAATTTACATCGTGTCAGGCTAAACCTGATACCGAAGCCTGAAGAGATAGAGAATGTCAGGATGTTATCAATAGCATAAGACCTGGAAGAACAGGTCTTCAGAGAGGAAATCAAGAAAGAACAAGAAGAATGGACAGAGAAGTACAGACTTTAGAAGCAGAGAGAACAGCAACAGCAGCAACAACAGCAGCAACAGGAACCAGACAGAGGTTTTGTCGACTGTCGAGTAGACACCAATGAGTTCTCCTTCTCTTTCCGCAGAAGCAGGCCGTATCGTGTAGGAAAGCCTGCTGCCAGACGGGGGCGCAATTTAAGACAGTAAAAAAAGATTGCCATCACTCTCCGTCATCATAAACAGCACTTTTCAGGGCTAGCCAATACTCTCGAAAAGACATATTAATTCAATTGCCAAAACAATTGTGTGTTTGTATGTCAAAAAAAAAAATGGAAGTGTGTCTATAAGGACTTCGTTTCTTTTGTCAGTAAAAAAAAAAATCCACACATCGTTTCTATGTCTTGTCCGATAGTATATGTCTGTGTTTGTAAGTAAAATTTCAACGTGAGTGTTTCTTTTAGGTCCGCGCGTTCCATGGGATGGTAAGTTTTGGTGACAGGAGATGTTTACCTTCACGTCCCTGCTCCACGGATATAAATCGAAGCGCTCGTCAGTCTGGCTACCCACGTTGACTCGTCAACATTGAACATGAGTAGCAGACTAACCAAATTACTGGAACTTCAGATGCACCTGAAGTATGCCAGGCGACTCCTGGACGAGCTGGCTATGGAGTTCATTGAAGAAGCAGACATGTTGAAAGAAGAGGAGGCAAAAAGGTAGAAAGAAGAGGAGAAGGAAAAGAAAAGAAAAGAATGATCCTGCCTCACCTCATAATGAGACCTATGTGTGAGGTGAAACCAATGATCAGTACACCTCCACAACCAGTACCGTCACCTCAACCACAGCCACAACCACAACAACAACAAAGACTGCCACAGCCTCTGCCAACAGTACCACCAGTACCAAGAGTCGCTGTCCCACAGACAGAAAACTGGGAGGAGGAGGCAATGGAGGAGTTGGAGAGACAACGACAAGAGTGGGAGCCGCAGAGACCTCATCCCCGTGTGTGGCATAGAAGAAGAAGACAGAGGGAACAACAAGTGTTCACTATCCACACAAACAGTGGAGTGGGATAGTGAAGCCACTCAACTTCCCTCTGCGCTTCCAAGAGAAAGATTAAATTGGGAGCAGGATTGGAGTAGGAGATGTGTCTGTGGTGCCAGACCTGTAAGGTGTATTCATTAGCCAGGTGCATCTGAAGTTCTAAAAACAGTCCTTCTCAGGGTTAACCAGATCTCTACAAAAGACACACTATTAAATTTGACAATTTGTGTGAATGTAGAGTAGTGTGACTATGAACACTCACTCGTTTACTGATGTGTGTGTGTGTGTGTGTGTGTGTGTGTGTGTGTGTGTGTGTGTGTGTGTGTGTGTGTGTGTGTGTGTTTTGCTTTCGCGTTCGGTTGTGTGGATAGTAGATGTGGTGTTTTATGCATTCGCTTTCATTTGTGTGGATAGTATATGTGGTGTGTTTTATGCATTCGCGTCCGTTTGTGTGGATAGTATAGTGTGCGTTTTATGCATTCGCGTCCGTTTGTGTTGATAGTTTATGTGTTGTGTTTTATGCATTCGCGTTCATTTGTGTGGATAGTAGGTATGGTGCGTTTTATGCATTAGTGTTCGTTTGTGTGGATAGTAAGTAGGGTGTGTTTTATGCATTCGCGTCCGTTTGTGTGGATAGTAGATATGGTGTGTTTTATGCATTCGCGTCCGTTTGTATGGATAGTAGATATGGTGTGTGTTTATTTCTTCTCTCCCCGTTTCTGTGGATAGTATAGTGTGTGTGTTGTATGACATTCGCATCCGTTTGTGTGGATAGTAGATAATATGTGAAATGAGTGTAAGGGATGTTTTCCTTCACGTCCGTGTTCCACGGATATAATGCAGAGCGCTCGTCAGTCTGGCTACCCGCGACGACTATTCAACACCTTCAAAAAATGAATGTATTTAATGAATTAAGACATAGTTGTTTCTGGATGATGGATGCAGCCTACGTGGTGGAAAGGCTTGAAAAAGAATGGAGCTATCCATTCACGAAAGACTTTGTGACCAGTCAAGTCACTAGCCTCAAAGTAGCCAGGGATCTGGTGCAAGGTATGATAGAAGAGGAGGTGGAGAAATTAAGAGAATTCATCCAGCCTAAGTATGTGAGAGTGGGGACATTGAAGGAAGCCCTTCATCATGTCATCCAAGTAAGGAGCTTCTTGCAAGATATATTTAATTGGACAGAGTGGTCTTTTGTCCAGTGGGGCTTACAACAATTAAGGAAATCTGAAGACAGGGTGGGAAAAGTGATGAAAGAAGAGATAAAGAAAATCAAAGACACCTGGACAAAAAAGAGAAAGGAGAAGGAAAACACAAAAAGAAAAGAAGATTTTGAAAGACTTAACAACAACTGGATTGAGGTGCAGGAAAAATTTAGAGCCATGAGACATCCTGACTGGATTCCAGAGGATGAAAAGAAGAAGAAAGGAATTATTAAAAAAGTGAGGAACTGGTTGAAGAAGTGGAGAAAATAGAAGAAGAGGAAAAAGAACCCAAAAGCCCTTTTCAGGGCCACTTTCATATGCCTCGAAAAGATTTATTCTTTCATAATGCTTGTTACAAAAGACTGTTTACAAAATGTGTAATTATTCTAGACTATAACCATTAGTTTGACAGCAAACTATTGACGACTTTTAAACATATATGTTATTGTCTCATGTTCATTTGAGTTTATATGATCTTCGACTACATGAATAGCATGTTTTTCAAAAGAGATATATGAGCCTCTCGATACTTTTTCTGACACAGAGTACTGAAGATTTATTTGTATCAGCAGTCGACATTTTTGTAAGTTTAGGGAGTTTTAGCCATGCTAATGTTGTGTAACCCACCATGATATGTTAAGTATGACCTAAATTTCTAATCCTGGTTATGCCAATAATCGTTTCGCATTAGGAACACTGTAAACTTTACTCTATCAATCAAACAAATTTAAATAAAACACATTGAAACTAATCACGCTGATAAGTGTAGAAAATAGTTTTCTTTTATCTCTATGATCGAAATATCACAACACGCTATTGTACTTTGTGGAAGTTTTGTGATTCCAATAAATGGGAATGTCAAGTATACTGAAATAATGTAGTGCTGATGTTGTTGGCTATGTAAGACATTTACTTGCAAAGTTAACGTTGAGTGTATCAGAAGGTTATTCATGTAAACATCGAGTTAATTAGCTTACCATAATTATATATAGTTCCATATATATTTTACTGACTTCGTTTAAGCTTGTGTGCATTCATATTTTAAAACTAAATTATATGTATGGAGGAATTTTATTCTTATTTGTGTAACCTTTGATTTACTGCTGCGATCTTCCCAATCATTAAGTTTGAGTTACGCACATTAACAGACTCATTGATTAGATATATAATTCAAGTCCATTCAAAGTGGTGCATAGTTGCAGAATTTCATATAATCACTATCAACATCATTAAAATTCCGAAGCTTAAAATGCATTTAAAATCTTACGGTTTCCATCTAGGAATCCGCTGATACTCAGAATCCATCCTTCTAGCAAGCTTTCACTTTTCACACCCTTCAAGATGAATAACACGTATATAACCCCCTTCCTTGCATTACTGCCGTAGCGATACTATGCCCATGAAAATGACTTACACATATCGGAATAATCTTAAAAAAAACCCATGGAAATGTCATTAAATTGATGCAGATGGTGGACATTGCAGACTGGATATCATTAGTTTGCTTCAGCTCTTCAAAGTATAATTAAATCTAGTTGTAAAAAGTAAGATGACAAATTATACGATCAATTATATATATATATATATATATATATATATATATATATATATATATATATATATAGAGAGAGAGAGAGAGAGAGAGAGAGAGAGAGAGAGAGAGAGAGAGAGAGAGAGAGAGAGAGAGAGAGAGAGAGAGAGAGAGAGAGAGAGAGAGAGAGAGAGAGAGAGAGAGAGATAGACAGATAGATAGATACATAGATAGATATATCAGCAGCGGTTCATGTCATAGGTAATGAAAGTAACGCGTTTGAAAAGTAACACGTTAGAAATTTGCATAGTTTGTTCTAGACAAATGTAGAGTGCTTGAGGATAATGCGCTGGTTATAAAAGAAACGCTTTACTTTGTACAAAATAACGCGTTTTTTTAAATATTAATACGTTCAACAAAAATGAATATTATGTTTGGAACTGATTTGATTAGTATACTTTTGTACCTATATTTCAAGACCTTTATTTCGACAATAATTGATCGTAAAAATGGCAAAGAAATTTATTCGGAAATACTAAAAATGTGATAGACATTATTTTATACATTGTCAAATTACATTAATAGGCAAGCCTTAGTATTACATCAAATATAGAAGTAAAACAGGATTTCGCAACCATGAGGAGATGATGACAAATGTAGAACTGACCCGGTTTCTTCATAACCATCATTATACAATACATTTCTAGCATCAATAGACCAGTTTGACTATACTTGAAAAAAATGTTATGGCGTTACGTTATATTCTGTCATTAATTTGCACATGTAAAACGAGCATATACTGCATGAATGAATAAAACATGTTGATTTTGATTTCAAATATCCAGTTATATAACACAAAACTAACAGCTTCAAATTTTCTGAAGGTCTTTTACGAAATGGAGCCAAATGGAACGTTGTTATGTGAGATGGAATTATAATATTTTCCTTGAATAAACATACATCGAATTAACCCTTTAATTTAATGCTATTGTGCTGTCAAAAGCTGACATATATTTGGGATTTGAAAACATATTCAGGCGGGGAACAGATAGACTCAAGAACAAAGACGCGGAAACACACACACACACACACACACACACACACACACACACACACACACACACATACACACACACACACACACACACACATGACTCGAGTATGTGTGTTAGGTAACTAAGTTTTACATTTTTTGCTTTTACCGAATGATGCATTATTTACTTTACTTATAAACTATAATACTAACCGTTATACAATTTACATTAAAGGAATGAATCCGGTTTTTGTGATAGGAAATCGAATTTTTGTACAAGAAATACAATTATGCATATAATTAACTTTATTATTATGCTTACAGTAGGTAAATTTATTAGTAACATAAACTTGTTTTCAAATGAACATTAAAAGCAGTATTTGTTTTAGGATTTCATTTCGCAAAGAAATCTCACTTTCATATACATATGGTTCCTTTTCGACATTCCATTTTGCATTATGATGTTACATTTTTAATCATTAGGAAATATTTAAAATAAAATATTTATAACGTAGATAAGAAAAATATTGTTTAAAGTTGATGATTTTGCTGATTCAGTAACTAGAGAATCAGCAACTATTCATTGTGAATTCTTTCGTTCGCATGACAATTTTCATTTTTGCAATACAAATTAATATGCAAAAACATTGAAAATGATGACTGCTTTTAACCTCTAGCAATGTTTTACGGGATTATGTATCATCTTTTGAATTTGAAATATAATTCTTATTTGAGTCGTTGAAGACTATGAAGTTATATTTTAAATCCTCTAATTCAATGGCTAGTACTATAGTAAAACTACATGCATACTTCGCCCTAACAGTTCCATTGATGACAAGGTTGAAATAAGGTGAAATCGACAACTAAGCAGGTCAAGAATGGAACGTGAGTTTGAATATGTTTTAGGTAAACAAGCGTGGAATTCATAGTACATTTGCTCCGTAGAATTGTGTCATACACTCCGTAGCATTTGATTGGTTCTTTGAGATTTCAAGGTCATAACAGGACTGCTTTGTTACGACTGTTTGAGTTATGTGAAATAATAAGATTTAAGTGTTCCAGAAATTCTAGTGAATCAGATTTGTTTATTTGATATGCAATAGGACATTATATAATGATGATACAAGTACCATGTTTATTATTTCAGTTATACACAACGTTCGTAAGAGTCAGAGAGGAGTTTGTGATTTACATGTTGGATATAGCAGCGAAGGTAAACTTTGATTTAATCAGTAAGTAATTTGAGGAGTATGAGAATATATTCAAGGATCTGAATATCTAATTTCATCGGATCACGTGAAAGTATTCAGGACTTCTGTGATAGTTTACGTTTAAGAGATAATTTGAATTAAAACATTTGGATTAATAATTCTGTTAAATTCAGTGGTGTTTTCACAGTAACACAGAAGCACATTAGAAGTTTCGTTCGGATTACCTTAGAACAGTTTCTGAATTTAGTGATAAATTGATAATACATTATTAGAATTACATTCTAGGAATTATTGCACTGTAAGTTATTTGTAATTCTTTCACTTTGTTTGATTTTATATTTTATTTAAATAAATGTATATTTTAGAAACTTGAATGCTTGCCGTGTTCTAACGAATCATTGCAATAAACAGTTCGAACATTAAGAAAAAATGTATAGTTTACGACTATTCCTTTCCGCATATACATTTACGTAAAGAGTCGTTTTCGTATAATGAATGCTCCTTTCGTAAAATGTTTTATTTCAATTTTAGGTAATAAAATCAAAAATGTATAAATTATTACAAATCACGACTATAATTATAACAAACACAATATTTTTATTTATTAATTTCAAAGGTATATAATAAAATAATATTTTTGATTCCATTTTGCATG
Organism: Megalonaias nervosa; assembly: GCA_016617855.1. Lineage (NCBI taxonomy): Eukaryota > Metazoa > Mollusca > Bivalvia > Unionida > Unionidae > Megalonaias > Megalonaias nervosa. Next base: position 27,188 of record JAECUM010006858.1, read on the forward strand.
CCGATATCACAATATATAAAACACCCATTCGTAAAATCAACCTCCATTGAACATTTAAGACCCACTGTATATACAAATAAGAGAACAGAAAATGGTGCACCAGTTGAGGTCGAGTGAATAAGCAGATTAATTTGCTTTGGGGCAAGTGTAGATGGAAAGGTATTTGATATTAATGACAAAAGTTATGGGTTGGAAGTCATTTTTCCTATTTCTAGAATTTCTAGAGCAGGAATGTTTATCGAGGAAGCCCGTGCCAAGCAAATCATACTGTTTTTTTTGGGGGGGGGGGGTAAAAGTAATGATGGAACTATTCAGTTAAATAGGACACATGACTATTTCTTTCAGACTTGAACAACTGTTTCAAACACCAAACTCCACTTCCTGGTCAATGTAAACAACCTACATCCAGTGCAGATAGTCTAGTTTTGATTTTTAGTGATTGATATCAGGAAAGGCAAAACCTCCGACCGCATAATTTGAAATAGATTATTCTGAGGTCTCAGGCAGGTGTTATGGATTTCTATAATTTTTTTAATTGTTATTCATGGCTGTAAATTGTAGTGATTATCTTTAGTTTAACCTTCTCACATGCACATGTTCTATTTTAAGATATTAAAGAATATTAACTTGCGTAGGATCTATAAATAGCTGCTTACGTGAGTGTTGACAGTTACTAATAGTAAATTTTGAGAAATTATTTTTACACGTTTTGGCCTTTCTCCTATTGGAGAGGTCAGTCAGATGGTATCTCAGAAGAACTAAGTTAATTCCCATTGGATGGGTTAAATCATTTGATTTTTTTTAACGATGTTGGAAATTTGCTTTTTGTCACTTTGGAGTAGTGATTATATGCGTGTTTCAGCCTTTTCTCCAGTATAATTTTTGCTTGGACTGGCAGATTTCTCATTTTTATTTCTTGTGTTCGTTTTGTAACATCAAGTCTGCAGACGGATTTTATGTTGTATTTGGTTATTATCTGAGAGAAACATATGTTTGGGTTATGTAGTGGAAATAGGAAGTGCAAATTTGACCATAATATTATTTGGAACTATTGTCAATTATTCAAAGAAGTTCTGGACAACGCCATTTTGATACGTCAAGACTGTGGGCGGACAAGTATATTCGTGGATCTGAAATTTATACGAACATTTCATTCTTTTGGACATTAATATAATTTTTTTTTCAAGATTATTTTTGGATTCAGTTCACAAAACTGTAAGTTTCTCTAAAATTTTCATTTTATTACATTGATAATTAAATAGTTTATGGTTTAGGAATTTGTTGGTTTTACTTCTTTCTCTTATTAACATTATGACCATAGAATCGTAGCAGGAGAAATTATATAAATTACTACTTCGAAAGTGTACATCAAGTATTCATGTCATTATAGGTCCTGTATATTATTTGTTATTTGATCACACTTCAATAGAGAAAATGCATGTTGTCACTATAAATAGTACTTATGAACAGTGCCGGATTATCCATTAAGCACACTTAGCACGTGCTTAGGGCACCACTCCGACATGGGCATCAGAATAAATTAAAATTAATTGTTGATGATAAAATGGAATGAATGATAAATGACTATTTCGATCTGCATGTACGAGTATTTCATTTGGAATGATGACAACACTGGTATTTTCAAACCTTTTAGTTTTTACTATGGGTAGGGTGGGTGGGTTTGAGTTTCACGTTTTGTTGGGAGGGGGACCATAATATTTCAGTGCTCAAGGCCCTGGAAGGTCTTAATCTGGCACTGCATATGAATATTTCATCAGAAGTAGTAGCAGAAAATTAACTACGTTTCTCATCGCCACAGTCCTCACAAGCTAATCCGCGAAATAGGCCTTGTGTTGCATGACGCACACATAATTCATGCCATGTAAGCTATATGGAGAAAACATGATAATTTTCATAATCTGCTGGGTTTAATAAGAATGAACATTATAGGGAATACCATCCTTTATTCAGCATCAACTGCTACTAGACACAACAAATCAAATATTCAGATTCCGTTTGAAATACGATGGCAAGAAGCAGCTTACCCAAAACACGCCGCGTATAAGGTGGTCAGACTTTTTATATCTGGATTGAGTGGTCAAACCTTCTATATCTGGATTGAGAGTCCGTTACCTGTAACACTTTAATTAGCTGTTGTTTCTAAATAACAGACGAGTTTGGGTTGGTTTGGTTACTTGTTTATCGGCACAGCAGTATAAATAAATTATTTGAAACTGAGTCAGTGCAAATAGGAAAGCTAACCACTGATCCAACGTGGCGCCAGTCTCCATTAGTCGCATCGTACTACACTCTGGAGGGGGCATCAGAAAGATTCTATGTCCCTTAGCAGGCAGGGGCTTGCACGACATATCGCATCCTTCGGTTATCTACATTTGCGAATCAGCATATTTTATATAATGTTTAGAAACCGACTTTCAATCAAAATAACATTCAATAGGTACAATTTACTGACCTGAATGAGGCATATGTGATGTCTTTGATATTTTGGTGTTGGTTGTCGCGATTAATTGAATACTTGGATCATAGAGCTATAAAAATGTAGAAACCCATTATCAATATAAACCTTATGTTATCGTTTTTTTTAGGAAAAAAATTTTAAGGGGCATAACAATTACTCTCTCATGTTCAATTTAAGACTAATATTTAATTAATCTCAACTATTTGATGCTGATGTGACATAAGTAACTGAAAACTGTGCATGTAAACTTATATACATGGGCCCTTTCAGAGATGACGAATTATAATCATAATTTATACTTAAAGTAACCATTGACAAAATATATACTGCATATAAAGATAATAAGATGTACGGTACACATTAGTGCCATTTCCAAATAATTTGAGTGAGGCAATCATGTTTGATTCTTGCGTAGACAAACAACTAAGGTGACTAACCGCCTTAGTCTCTAATAAAATGGCACTGGAATAAAAAGTCATCGTAATCATTTCTACGACAGACAGTCTGATGTAAGTGATAATGTTTACGTATACCTGAATTATGTTATGGAATGTAGGAAGGTGTGGTGCACTGCGCGGGCCTGCCAAAGAATATCTATAATCAATACAAATTGTACTTCCGATTAGCAAGCCATAACATATATAACCCATATTTGTTTATATTTCGTCATTTTCCAACATTAACCCAATAAGAAAAGTTTATTTGTCTCATTCACAGAGGTGGTTGACTCCTTCTTCTCCATTTAACTAAATATGCATTTCAAGCAATATGTAAGTATTTATTCCCAAGGTTTATCAATAAATTTACAGACATATTATGAAATCATAGCAAGAGAATTGTTAGGAAAACTGTAATGTAAGTGCAAAGAAATAAAATATTTGACCAAAACTGGAAGCAGAGTTAAGCTAGACTAGAATCAAATTAAAATTATGGACTCACTTCATCCGACGTTTCAATCTGAGTCTTTTGAATTTCATTTAATATACAAATAGTCAGGAGCAAAATAACTTAATGTATCGATGTATGTCACTCAAACTCTGTCACACATATGGTCCACCACAGCGAAAGACGTGAGCCTCACGTGATTCACTTACACATTATACATTATCAGCTTGGCAAACGTTCCGGTCAAACGTCCATCACCTATCAGACTGCCACTATATATATATATATATATATATATATATATATATATATATATATATATATATATATATATATATATATATATATATATATATATATATATATATATATATATATATATATATATATATAAACAATTTTCTACCATTAGTCATCAACGTTTACATTGAACAAAAACATCAGTACTAATATAATCTTGGCAACTATCAAAATGAAATACTTTCATTTTATAATAGGTGCGCCATGAAAATGAGTAGGGTATGGTTATGTCTGCTCTGGCGATAGGTCAGTTGTAGTGAAAGTTGACAACAATCAATTGCAGTGTAAATGTATCTTTGACGAGAGGTAAATGTAACAGAAACCACTGCATATTCGTTGTAGTATGATGATGTTTACGTCATGTGACGAATTAAGCCATTATATACGTACGTCGTAAAATATTAAAGTAATGAAGTATGTTCACGTTAAAAAGACAATATTCGCAATAGTCTAAACTAGCAAATATTTAGATGTACTGTTATGAAAGGAGTTCATTACTTACAGCCAGACATAATAAACTTGACGGTTCCTTCAGGTGTAAGTCATTAGTGTCATATGAAAAGTTAAATCTACAATGTATTTTCTTCATGGTAAAAATACGCTGTTGCTTGATTTATATTTTACTTGAAATGACTGAAAGACCTTTGTGCTTTTTTAACTCGAAAAAATACTATACAAATCCTGAAATGCTTAGCATATCAACCTTTGCAACCAATTTCTATGTTAATGGTTTAAAAGGTACAATGCTTTTGTATTCAACTGTTTCATACACATTGACAGAATGAATTCTTTCTCACATTTAGAAAATAAAAAGCTATCGATTTTATTTTCGGCTTAAAGTAAAAAAAAAAATGCAGCTGACTGAATCATTCTCACATTCTACTAAGAAGAAGAAGAAGAAGAAGAAGAAGAAGAAGAAGAAGAAGAAGAAGAAGAAGGAGAAGAAGATGCAATATAGATTAAAAGGATTAAAATTGGCAGACGATAAATGCTGCCCCCATTTACACACATGTCCAGGTACTGATGTTACCAGCAAAATTAGGTAAGTACCCTCTTACAAGAAAAAGGAGTGGATAACTAATTTCCTCATTTTGAGAACATTTTTGAAAACTTGAAATGTCTCAGAGAGCAGTGTACTGTATTATTACAAGTGTACTTATTGGCAAGATTACACTTCTCGGACGGTACAAAAAAGCTCTGATATATCTTATTAGGTTATGAGTTTTTAAATCAGGCATATCTACAGAAGTTTAGGAATTGTAGAACAGTAATAAAACAAACTCATATCGAATGCGCAACTACGACAAGTTAATACGTGGTGTTCAGCCACGACGGTTTATCAAGATTACGATAATATCTTATATCTCACTTTAATCTTAAAGAAACATGTCTACTTTCAATAACGAAGAGTTGCGAACACAATATAGAGTTGCAAACACAATATAGGTTAGACATATATATGTGTGTGTGTGTGTGTGTATTTAGTATTGTGGCTAAAACGTATGTCAAATTATCTGCAAATACGGAGTCATGGGCTTTCAATAATACAAATCACACACCTTCAGAATCTTCCTTGTACATAAAGGTAATTCACAAAGATGTTACGTATCTAGGCTCGAACAAAAAAGTAAAAAAAAAAAAAAAGAAAAAAAGAGTGAAGCCAACAAGCTCTATAAAATTTAACAGAATAATTTATTTCCCTAGAAAACAAGGTAAAAATATGAAAAAGGACTTTTGTTTTATGAATCTAGTCCAAAATTAATCCTTGAATTAATGAATATAAGTCCTGACTATAAAAAATCCTAAGTGAATCACAGTTCGAATCCCGATGAAGTTTCAAGATGGAAGGCGATGACGTCTTCCATAACCTCTTTTGTGTTGACGTGTCAACAGTTCCTTTTTGAATCCAAGAATAATAACCCGCCTTTAGAATACCAAATAATTTCCAATAAATGTCTTTGTTCAAGAATTCGAATGAACACAAGTAAAGTCTCCAGGGAAAATAAATAATTTTAAATAAAAACTCAAATCAAACTGGCAACAACACAAAAATACCTTTCAGCTCTGAAAGTATTAATCACATTTGACTAAGACTATAATAACATGTGTTAATAAGCCCAACTGATAAGCAGCACAAAGTCTCGGATAAGGGTCAATCACCTGGGAAACCCTAATTGACACATGTTATTTCACACGTAGGCCAGGTATGACCTTGACAGAAAATCAGCGATATTTTCACTGAGAATGAATAAAACAAAAATTTCTATAAAGTTGCTTACATCACAGTTGTTACTGGTACGAGATCCAGGTCACGACTGATACAATGGAAACAGACTACTGGCTTGTTTACAGTTAAACAGAACTGAACTTAATTTTCTGGAAAATGTCAAATCCAGTGAATAAAGTTATCATTACAATAACATGGAATAAAATAAAAAAATAAAAAATTTAAAACTAACAATCAAGTAATTAAATTACATATACGTAACACTTTCCCCATAAAGAAAAAGAAAGATTCATGTAATAAAGCTTTCTTTTAAACCATATGTTACAAAAATTACATAAGAATAACTCTTATGAATTATACAAAGTGTACATGAATTATTATTTCTATACAAGGGAAAGTGCATCTGCTATTAAATTCTCTTTTCTGTTGATGTGCCTGATTTCAATATTATATTCCTGTAACAACAAACTCCATCTTAATAATCTTTGATTTTTGTTTTTCATCTTGTCGATGAAAGTAAAGGGGTTGTGATCACTAAACACAACAATCGCAGAAGGAGCTGAACCAATGTAAACTTCAAAATGCTGTAATGCCAATATTAAGGCCAAACATTCCTTCTCGATTTTCTGGAAAAATGTCAAATAATTCATTTGGTGCTTATTTAATTTCTTAGAAAAAAAGCACACTGGATGATCAACACCATTGCTATCTTCTTGAATCAATACCGTTCCAACCTCAACATCACTTGGATCAACAGATTGTTTAAATGATTGACTGAAATTTGGAGCTGTAAGAACTGGTGCACTTTTAAGTATGGCCTTTAACTTGTCAAAAGCCTCCTGACATTTTTCAGTCCAAAGAAACTTGTTTTTCTTGCTCAGGGTTTCAGCAATATTAGAAAAATTGGACTAAAATTTCCGATGGTATCCAGCCATACCCAAAAATCGCATCAGTTGCTTTTTACTGGCAGGCATAGGGAATTCATAGATGGCCTTGACCTTAGCATCTATAGGTTTAAGTTGTCCATGTCCCACAATATGTCCTAGAAATGTTACACAAGCACGTCAGAACTCACTTTTGGATAAATTAATTGTAAAACTCGCATCAGTGAATCTGTCAAAGAATTTCCGAATCGATGATAAATGTCCTTTCCTGGTGTCGTTGTAGATGATGACATCATCGATGTAAGCATCACAATTATCTTGATCAGAGGTAATCATATTCATCAAGCATTGAAAGGTACTTGGTGAACCCTTCATCCCGAACGGCATCACTTTATATTATAAAGTCCATCTAGAGTCACAAATGCCGAAATTTCCTTTGCCCTTTCCGTTAGTGGAATTTCCCAAAATCCTTTCAGACGGTCAAATTTGGTGACATACTTGGCATTTCCAACTTTATGAATGCAGTCATCGATTCTTGGTAATGGAAATGAATCTGTTTTTGTCACACTGTTTACCTTCCTATAATCAGTGCACATACGGAAAGTTTTATCTGATATCGGAACAAGTATACATGGTGAACTCCAGTCACTTTTACTGGGCTCTATGAAATCGTTCTCCAGAAAATACTGAATTTCTTTTTCAAGTATTGCTGTTTGAGAGGGTTCATCCTACATGGGTGTTGTTTCACCGGTTTGGAATTCACAATTTCAACGTCATAAAAAATGTTGTTTGTCCTTGTAGAAACATCTGGAAACAAGTGCTTTTATTCAAATAATAACTGTGTAAGTTCATTCCTTTCCTGTTGTTGCAAATGTGAACGTTTCTGGTCCATATTATTCATAATGTCCGAACTCCGAAGATTTGTTGTTCCAAAATCAATAGAGTCCGATTGAATTCGTTCATTCTAATCCTCGGTGAGTGGGACAGGTACAATTAAATTAATTGCATGATTTACCTGGCTATCTCTCTCAATATGCCGGTACTCCTATAATTTATTTAGATCAGAGTACTATCATTATAATTTAACTCATTCATTTTCTTGTCAACTTTGTAAGGGCCGTAATACCTGATCTGAAGAAAATTTTGAAGAATGAGCAAGAGAGAAAGAACTCTATTACAAGACTCAAAGGTTTTCTCCATTAAGTTCTGTGAAACCATAATTTTATTTTTGAACTGAATAGCTGAAGGCCAAATTCAAGCATGACTAGCTGGAAAATTCCAGACATAAAATTTGACCCTTGACCAGATTGGACAGATTTAGGAAGGCCAGATTAAGTAAGAAACTTTATCAAAGCTTTAACTATTGTTTCAGTTTTGAAAATCCTCAAAGGAATTGCCTCTGGGAATCTTGTTGACGCACACCTAATGGTCAACAAATATTGGTCGCCCGACTTGGTCGTAGGTAAGGGACCAATGCAATTTACCATTATTCTGCTAAATGGTTCGTCAAATGCAGGAATTGGTTGCAAATGAGCCTTAGGTATCTTCTGATTGGGTTTTCCTACCATTTGACAAGTATGACAAGATCTACAAAATTTACAAACATCACTTTTGATTTTTGGCCAATACAAGTGAGTCAAAATCTTGTGATAAGTCTTATTAATCCCTATATGACCAGCCAGAGGAGTTTCATGGGCCAGACTAAGAATTTCCTGTCTGTAAGATTTTGGAACTACAGTTTCATAGTTCACAGACCACTCGTCACCAGCAAGTACCTCGGGAGGCCTCCGTTGTCTCATAAGAATTCCATCTTTAATGAAATAACAGACAGGTACTTCAGTGGCTTCAGTTTCACTAATGGCTCTCTGAATCAAACGGGAGATCTCAGGATCTTTTTCCTGTTCAACAACAAGTGATTGTCGTTTGTCACCCTGATTAGAAAAAAGAGAATGAGTAGTCAAAAGAGGATCCTTGTGATCAATACCTTTTAATTGACTGACTTTATGAATTAAGAAATACTCGTCAGCAGCAAGATTACGCGATTAGGCTCGTACAGAAGTAACGAAGAAAAGAGTGAAGACAACATGCTTTGTAAAATATAACAGAATAATTTATTTCCTAGAAAACAAGGTACAAATATGAAAAAGGACTTTAAAACTAACAAACAAGTAATTTAATCACATATACGTAACAAAGAGCACACGTCAATCATTGCAGAGGTGATGATTGCGTGATGGCATGTAATGACTCGCTTTTTAAAATATAAAAACTATCTATGAATAGTTGCAACAGTGTTGAACCAATATAATGTACAAACAAGGAAAACTATCTCGTCAGCAAAAGTATGCCTCCTTTGAGATACAAAAATTAAGATCAAAAGTTCGCGACATCGTCATTTAAGCTCGGTCGTGCAACCGGTCATACTAGATTGCAATTCAAATCTCAAATATCTGACATTTATCCCACTCTTTGTTCATAACATTATAGACACAACTCACAACTATTCAATGTGGATCCGATTAGGCAGGCTCCAAGAAATTATGTAAATACCATCCCTAATAGAGATGAGAACTATATTTTATTTTGCAATAACGTTTGGGTTGATTGAGTCAAAAAGTAGTTTTAAAACGTATCTGTGTACTCAAGAATTAGATATGTTGATAGATGCAAGTGGCAGGCGCATTAACAGCTTGCAAAACATTTGGATGATATATAACGTATCTAGACAGGTAAGTCATTTAGAAAAGATGCAACACATTTATTTAAGTATATATGTACCTATACAAAATTGTTTATTAATTAAACAGATTCGACGAAACAACATTGCATCCTTTTGATAATTATATTCATCATTGTGCAATTCAAACATTTGAGATGATCGTCATAAATAAGTTCAAAATATACTGATTAACTTCAAGCTAAGCATATTAGGTGATTTTAGTAACTACTATATATTGGAGGACACCATTGCGATGTATGCCTTTCAATAATATCACAATGACAGTGTTAAGAATTAAAAACTAAATCCTGCAATTCACTATATCTCGTAATGGAAGTTTGACATTTTAGGTGTAAATCTAGAGTTGTTAACCGACTATAGTGTGTTGCTCGTGATCGAGACTGGGATTCGGAGAGTGCAAGGTGATGTCAAGATATCTAAAGCAGATGATTTAGTATTCCGTGATGGAAATGTCAAACATGAATATAATGAGACAAATGCAAGCCCAGATCATTCTTCATATACAAATGCTTCTAACCTATAAAGGAGGGCAATGAGTCAACATCATTTCGGAAAGAAATGAACAAATTAAATAGATCAAGAGCACTTTGCTATACATCAATGGTTATACTGAAACAGAATCCCCACAAGACATTTAAGAAGAGAAATAGGCCAACTGAGCCAAAAGTTCCTATGTACCTTGAAAAACAAAACTATTGTGCTACACATCGGAAATCTAAATTTGTACACAGTCATTCTTTTGAATAGTTCATTCAAGCAAAACGGAACATTCGATTCAGAGAATGGCTGCGTTAAATTGATGAACAATGATGCATTTGGCAACCACACTGGGATCTTATGAAAACGAACAACTGTGAGAATATTTGCAGATGAGATTAATGCTTCATTCATCTGTATGTAGGAACTATCTGTAAAGTTACAATGCAGATGATAAACGAGTTTTAGTGGACAGCGTAAATACTTTGAGATTTGAATCTTTTGCCCCTAGGCAAACCAACAAGGAGGGAAGAGATTCATATGATTATGTTGTCGTACAAACTGTCGATTTCGACAACGCATATACATTGAATGATGTACATATCGATTTCTACAAGGTATATAAATCGAATGATAATACTTTCCATTTCTAAAACACATATATGCTTCACGTCAAGCCTTGCCAATAAAAAAATACAAGTGACTAAGTATATCTTCTTTATATAATACATGTCAATACAAATCAGGTATGTTTTTATCACTATACTCAATACCTCTCTTTCCATGCCTATGTATTTTGCGGAATTGACAAAGGAGCTAAAGAGTAGTGACTTGCTGTTTGATAACGTTCTGCCATAAGAGAATAAGACCATATCAGTGCGATAGCTGTTTTTGCATACGCACTTGAGGGCCCCTTCACCACATCACAAATTGTAAAATATGCGCCACTCTATCACTACTGCAGCAGTCTATAATTTTGTAATTCAAACTATTCACTTGTAGCCATTGTAGAGAGCATCACTAGCGCTATTGGTAGTTTGTAATTCAAACAATACACACGTATGCATCCAGAAGAACATTGTTCTATGTTATATTGCGTGTTATAATACAGAAGTGGCTAAATCAATAGAAAATTCCAAACACTGTCGCAGACTTTAGCGGCTATTGAAATAAAAATCCGAAATAAGAAAAGAAAATGTTGGCTTAGACAAAAAGTAATTCTAACATTCTGAAACTCACAATGACTATGATGGACACAAACAATATTCGGAAGAATTTTTAAATATGGTTCAGAATACAAGTAATAATACAATTTCTATACAAATATCGAATGTGACCATTATAAATAGGAAATTTCTCCCCACCCTCAAAAATGTAAATATTTTTTTTTTAATTACGAAAGAAATATCAAAACCGAAAAATTTACAAATTTGTCATTATTGTTGCAGATTAAATCTAATCAAATAATATAATATTTGGCTAATATTGTCAACTTCAAGATTGCAGAAAAAGGATTTACAAAATGTTCAAATAAATGTTTAAGTTTCTAAATATCTTTTATAAATTGTAAAAGCTATGTGTAAACAAACTTAACAATTTACCACGTTTTGGTTGGCTAGCACCCCCAAATTACTAAATAATAAAGGAAATAAAGCGACCAACACACAGTCATCTATTTTCTAATATCTTATATTTACTATCCAACACATCCATAATGTCATCTTTTGTTCTTAAAAGTGTGTTTCAGTATCGTATCCATACTAAACGAACGAATCAAGACAAAGTTACGTTTACTTTTCATAGTTTCTCGTGAATAGAAAGACAATGCAATTTCAAAATAGATCACAATAGTCTATTTTCTTCTTCTTCCTCGATGTCTTTCCCTTTCTTATTTCTTCACTTGCATCTTTTGTCTGCTGATTTATTTTCTTCTTGTTTTGCTTATTGAACACCTGTACTGGAATCATTTCATTTTCTGATTTTGCTTCTGAACGCTCTTCCTGTTCTCTTGATTCTTGGAATATTCAAGGACCTTTCTCCGTTTTCGTTACATTGATAACGGGTATCTTTACTTTTGTCTCTATTCTGCTCTCGTAAAGGTTCCTTCTCTTTGACGTTGTAGACATTCTTGAACCCAATGTCATTTTTCTTGACAGATATGACTGCAGGTATCATGATATGTATCTTGATAGGAGTAGTCTTGTTGAAAGTGTACTTTCGAATAACTTTCTGTAAATCTCTGACGAGAATTATGATCTGCTGTGGTTCTGCGATCGTTACCGATTATAAACTGAATTAGTGTTTTCTTTTAAGTCGAGGGGTCCTCTGGATATAGAGAAAGAGTTTGTACCCTCGTCAAATTAAATTTAAATCAAACAGAAACCATGTAATGACGATGTTCTGTGTCACCCATCACTCAAACAAACGTTCGCAGGCGTTCAAGGTAGTGAGTTTGAAAAAGACATGCGTGATCCTGAGCCAATATCATCTACTCATACCACAAGACAGGGAGAGTAAAATCAGCCAAGAAAGGAAGCCGTTTGAAGATTATTTTTGCTTTGGACGTACCAAAATGCGACCGAAAATATTGTACGATGTCTTATATGTACACGGCTAACGTTAAAGTGTTTAAGTTTCATGTTTGAGCAGAGAAAGCAAATGTGCTTATTACAGGCTTATTGAAGACAATTTTAGAGAAATTAAAATAACAATACGAAGCTCAGGATGAACATCGTATGAAACTATCCATCACTCACAATATTTGAAATCTACTGTGTTGATCGAGTTTAGTACGCATGCAGAATTAACTTGTTCCAATCTTATGGACACAATTCAACAAGTCCAACAATCTAACGATGACTTTGACAGTTTTGATAGAACCGCAACTCTTCTCATGGCAATACGTCTCACGTCAAAAAGGTAGCCGAAAACGCAAGGTTGTATGGGGGGGGGGGGTAATTTTCCGGTACAAAAATCATCCATTGGCCAGATCAGAATTTATCTAGTTGGGACGATGAAACCATGCAAAATGTTTCAGTTGTGGTATGAAGATCCAGGAATTATAATACAAAGATTCAGATTTCTCGGTACACGTCAGATGGTCTTCATTCTATCATTAACTTCCCTAGGTGGGTCATGATTATCTTTATGGAAACTTTAGAAGTGAAAATTAGTTCACCTATGGAGCCGGGATAACGTATTTACAGAAAATATGCACGGATTCAAGTGAAACGCAAAGAGCAATTGCATCATCTATGACGCAGACGTTTTCGACCATTGGCATCTGAATGTTATAAGATGGTTGACCTACAACTTTTGCTATCAGTGTCATTCCGCATTCAGCGGAAGGAAACCTGTGACAGTGTTCAAGACTTAATGGATTACCCAGTTTTTTTTTTAAGAGAACGAATTTCACAAGACTAGACAATTCTTTTGAACTGTGGACGATTTGTGTGTGTGTGTGTACATTTATTGCATTTCATTTACTAGCAGATTATCTGAGGTATATTTATCAACATGTCATACAAAGACATGATCACTAAAACTTTATTTGTGCACAACAAAGTCATTGTGTTAAAACTGTTGTAGATAGCGATAAATGCCACTTGTGTTCCCCCATTTGAAGAACATATTCGTCGTATTTTATCAACATTTTGTACTTAAAAGGAAGTGTGTGTATAGGCAGCTGGATACACCAGCATTTGTAGCATACGGAGAATGTACATGACTGGAAACGCCTTGGATGTAATGCTTGGACACAAGAGGTTGATAATTTTGCCAAAGACGTTGTGAATGACTGATGACGGTAAGAAAATAAAGACATTAATCTTTTGTATTTCAAAAATGAAATATTTATTTTTTGTTGTTTAACTATGACAATTTAAACTTGTATACAATATCTTGCGTCTTTGATGGAATCTAAAGGTTCTAAACACAAGTGTCATGACTACATCATTCGTTATCTAGGTGATTGACGTAAAGTAGATAATGTTGGGGAGCAGTGTATCATCGCCATTCCTCTAACTTGTTGATAATTGTACAAAATGATTCAGGAAAAACTGAATGTATCACACGAGTGACCGAAAACGAATCGAAATTGTTTGATCGTCTTCTACAACGTATCGTCTGATGTAGCAAAACGTGCCAGACGTTACTGCAAGAAAGCCAAGAAAAATCCATTTCATTTGCAAAAGAATTCCTAGTAAAGTCAATGGTCTTCTGTCGGACTTTAGCCAAATACATCTTGCCATCATCGATAACGTTTTAGTAGAATATGAAGAAGAAATCGAACCTTGTTTGATACGAATAGGACATAGTCGTAATTGTATGATTTTGTCCATTGCTCAAAACATATTTCAAGAACAACACTGCATCATCAGTCTCAATGCACATTATGTGGTATTGTCTACATGTAAAAGATGCCAATTGTAACTTCAGGTGTTAGCAAAAACGTTTGGAACACCTTGTCTAGACTATACGTATGATGGCGCCACTCAATCATGACATATATATTTACACATCGGTTTAAAACCTACCCCTCCAGATTATTTGGTTTTCTATAGTGCCACTTTGTTTCATAATCGGTACCAATGTGAAGGTCATATCATTTACACATCACCTTTTGGTGTCTCTTTGAATGTACTATAAACATCCTTCACCTTTTTCTTTCTAACAGTATTTAACACGACAGCCTTTAATCTCAAAATTGATTAGTGCACTGTATGCAACCAGACAAAAACAAAATTCACAAGCACAGTCACATTAGTTAGAAGGGAGTCTCAAAGAAGCGTTACGATGTTTTGTGTTAACAGTACGTCAGTTACTACAAGGTATCACATACTAAATCCAACAAAAACGTTGTTTTTGTTTTAAATCCTAAAGCATCGTTGTCACAACTTAACGGATCCAATAATCGATATCCAAACCAAAATCCAAGTAACGAAACCTGGTGAAAGTAAATCATAAATGGTTTCGTTATTCGTTCACACGTTTAAAATGAAATCCTAATGCCGAAGATAAAAAGAAAACAAATCAAGTCCCAAAAAGACAGCAGAACAAAAAGAAGAGTAGTGGTAGTAGTTGTGCAGCAACTTGACACTCTATGAAATAGAAAAAAGCATGGAAAAATACACCTCACGCCAGGAAGGGAGATGGTACTACCGCGAGAAATTGTGCGTACTCTACAAACCAAACCCACTCGGTGTCGATTTCTCAAGCCACCTCTGCTTCTTCTATTTATAATGACGCCTACTAAACCTGATTTGTTTCCTAATTTGATGAAAAAGTGGAGACCGATTTGTAAAGGAATTTCTACTCCGTCGACGTCTTCTACTACTCTAGCTGCTGCCGCATCCAAAATAGTCTTTCATTCACCAAATGCCTATTTACTCATCAATTAAAACATCACCACTCCAGATTATTTGAATGTGCATACGAATATGTTTCACGACTGGAGGTTTATGAAGGGATCTAGTCACTTGCACGTCACCATCCTCGTTCACTAATGTCCAAAACGGACTATATAAATATTCGACACTTCCTTTCATTCTAACACTGTTCAGCCTGCCTTCGTTTAAATCTCAAATTAATTAGTGCACTGTCATTCGCAAAACTAAATACACAAATGTGTTCACATTTCTTAGCATTAGTCTCAAAGACGTTATGAGACGGTTTATTTTGGCAGTACGTCAATCGCTACAATGCATCATTCAAATACTACAGCATACAAAAAGACTCTTTTTAAAAAGTATCAGTGTCACATACTAGCTGATCAAATAATTATTATTAAGCTGAACTATCAAATCATTTCTAAATAACTGGAATTTCACAATATAGGAGGTGTCGTTATTGTTCATTTTTAAAATGATAGCCGAAACTAAAAGAAACCATCAAGTTCATGCTTTAAAAAGGAGAAGAAAATTATAAAAATAACCGTCTACTTAAATAGAGACCTGAAGCTAGAACGTTCATTTATCTAAGAAAACCTCGATCAGCGAACATGTCTCCGTCCATTTCTTCTTTAGCTTAAACTCAGTTAATGATACTGCCAGCCAAACCCAATTTAAGACTACTGTTTTCTAATTTAACGGATAAAATGGAAATCCATATCTAAATTAACTTCTACTTCGTCTACGTATTCTACAGCTCTAGCTGCTGCTGCTTCAGACAAAAACTTGGCTATCCTATACAAAGTGCACAACAGACCAGTTTTATGGATATTTAATTGCCATTGCTTGTGGGCTTTTCTCACCGATTAATTGTTATGTATATTTTATTGTACTTGCCCTTTGTCCAAAAGGAAGTTAATGTTGTACCTGACCAGATACATCTATTTTGTAAACAGCATAATAAATAGCTAATATTTCTCTGTGATTATAGAGTAAATATTCAGATCATTATTAATTGGAAATATGTTTACTTTAATTTGAGTTAAAAATTCAGTGTTAATTCTAACCTAAAACCTTCCCAAGCATTTCACAGAGTATTTCCAGAAAATTGTCATTCCGCCCTAGGTTATGTAGAGGGTTATGTAATCTTATTTACCTAAGAATCATTCATAATTGCCTGAGCATCCGAAGCATAATTGATCTTATTTTTGTATTTAGTTTTAATTTGGATGGATTTATTTATTTATGCTAATTATCATTAACTGGAATTACAAAGAGCTTAATAATATCCTTCGACTAAAACTTTGATTAGTAATTATAATGAATTCAGACAAGGGCATTTTTGATTATATTATTATGATATATTAAAAAGACTTAACACATCATCATATTCAAGGTCATTGGTGCAATAGCACATTCGAGACTATGTGCTCATCAACACATTTAATATCGGAATATATTTGGAATACCACTAGAATTCAGTTCGAACTTCATACAGTTGAACTAGTGATAGAACCTTTAGGATTATTTGGGATTTAATTCACAATATTGTAAAATCTTTTTAAATTTTCACTTTGTATTCTACGGAAATAAATTAAAGGTCACCGGCCATATTCTAACAGTTTTCTTTTTGCATCAGATTTGCATTACATGACTAAAAGTAGTTATACTCGCACAAAAAGAATAAAAAATTATCTGAAGTAAAGAAGAAATAATAATTTAATTATTCGAAATAGAAGTATTCGACGCTGTTACTTACCCTTAGCTACGACTTCCCACCTATAGATGACGCAAACCGGAAATGATGTACATTTATCCCCACGAGGCGATGTACATGCTTCTTGTTGTCGAAAAATAAACACTATAAACCATGGATAGGGAACATGTAGATGAAACTATAGAAATCTATTTTACTGTTCAGCCTTATATCGATGTGTGCTCACGACGCACTATATTGTGTCGCTTTCAAAATTGTTCTAATGTTTCAATTTAGTTTCAAAATTCTCGTTAATACAGGTAAAAAGGAATCAAAGCTGGCTTCCCTATGTTGGCCGACGTTGTTAAAAAAAAATTGGCACATTACAAAAATCCAAAGGAACCAAAGTAAGCTTCATTATGTCGGCCGACTTCGTAAGAAAGAAACATTGGCACACTTACAAGAATCAAAAACCAATTTCCGGGAGTGCCTTGCTTTGTAATAAAATACCCTTTGTATCATGTCGCTGAGATTAAGCAATGAATTTATTGCTTAGTGCCAGTTGTGTTTATTCATCACCCGGGCTTCTATTTATTTGCCGTATGTAATCATAACTGATACAAATGTTCATTGATGTGCGTAGGTTAAATAGTATACACATCGATTAGTTGCTTTAATAACACTTTTACAATCCATGCTAGCGAAAAGATTATCAAATGCACTCACAGTGAATGTAATTTCAAATAATGATTTTTATCTGCGAGATACCGTCATATTGTTAGCCTTGATACAATACAATCTTGATCATTTTGCACCTCATACCGTATCATGCGTGAATGGCACGTGCCTTCAAGCAATCTGGTGATATTCCCGTCTCATTTGCGATTTTGTTATCTGACATAAGCGATACACACAACAGTAAGGATGCGTATGAAAGAAGACGTCTGCTACATATAAGGAGTCCGTGGATATATTTTATTCTTTAATAAATTTCGCATGATGAACAAAGAAGGAATTAATGATAATAATGCAATGTTAGTTTCTTTCATTTTATTTTCAAATAAGTTTTTTGTTGATTTATTTTATTGAATACAAATATTTACAAGTATCCGCAACAAGTTGAAATAAACTAGTTGAAACATAATACATTTAAGGGTTTCATTCCCGTGGAAACAGCCATGTAAAGTTTTTCAAACACTACGGTTTTTGTGTTTTATTTATTTATCTTGTCTATGTTTTGTATATGCCTTTGAAAAAGACTCTTTAAGAGTCGAAAGCGCTCAGGCTATTTAGATACTAGCTTTGCACTGTTCGTTGTCAGTTTATTGCATTTATTTTAATCAATCCGTGACACACGTGATCCCTTGCTGGAACCAATGCACTTGAAAGGACTGTTATTCGCCATATGATTTGTATTCTTTATATATATATATATATATATATATATATATATATATATATATATATATATATATATATATATATATATATATATATATATATATATATATATATATATATGACTAATTCTAGAGACTGGTACAACTATAAATGATAAACGTTTCAGAGTAATACTTCATATTTATTTTTTAAAATCCTTTTCAACTCATATTGGTTATAATAATGCTAAATATCGAGTTTGATCAAAATCAACACTCTGCACGTTCAAAATTATTACGATTATTTTAAATATTAATATTTTACATCTGCAGTAAAATTACTGTACTGGATATTTTACTTACGTTCTTTCTATCCCGCTTTTCAAATGCACCAAAGAGCTTTCTACGGGATTTAGGAGGATTTAGGACTTTCCCATCATTCACCTGATTCGATCCCACAACTTCATTCAACTATTTTGTGGTAAACAGGATCGTTCAGAAAAAGAACCCTTTTGTCCCATCATCACTCTTTTGGTCTCATCCATATGCAAATCAGTGTACTATATTTTCTCTTCAAATCACGATCGTAAGATATATCAGAGACATTTATGTGGGGAAATTAAACATTTGAATGGCTAGGTTGACTAGAAGGGATAAATGTACGTCATATCCATTTTTGGCACGCGGGAAATACCGATTGTTTACCGATATTGCCGAATAATTTTTCATTTAGAAAAGCGGATTTGTAAGACTAATTAAACATTTTTATGGTGTGTATACATAACAAATGCGTATTCTATGACTATAATAATACCACACGTTTGTACAATGCAGGTGGATTTTTTGAAGCAGGTTTCTTTGGATGATGGTGGGAAGTTTATGATACCATTGTCACAAAAATAGCAACAAGTTAATGAATCTTATACAACAATTCCTTTTATACTTACTTTGTATACTGGAATTGCTCTCTACAAGTGATCTGGACATATCTGCCTTCATATACTACTTGCTTTCTCAACGGATTAAACTTTCTTGTGTGGACCAATCGTGTAAACTATGTAGCATGCCTGGAATTGCGACTCTATGGTTTTAAACTAAATAACATGAAAGAGTGAAAACAAAAAAGTTTTGTAAAAGTCAACAGTTAAAGGTAATTCTATGCATGCTACAGAGGAGCAGCACAAAAACAACCACATGGAGACATTTTTAGCCAGTATGTACTACAGTCCAGCTTATGCCATGGGCTATGCAGTAGCTTAAAAAAATTATCGCACAGCTAAAATCAAACTCAAAATGTTACATCTGCAAGATGAGCAACACTAGTTACAAGAATATTCGACGTCCACATTATACAAACCCATCAGACGAAAAGCTCTAGGAAGTCGAAAGCAAATAGCAGGTGTGTATCATCAATGGCGATCAGATTTAGCAGATGTTTCTCTTTTAAAATCGAGGTTACATATACTTTCTGGCAATATTAATGTGTTTCTAAATCAGTTTTGGTAGTTTTTTGGCTCCTAAAACAAGTTGGAATTGGTGCGAGATTTCAAGTTTTCCTTGAAACAAAGTGGACGATATTCTCTACGATGGCAAGCAGACAGAGACACCAAAACGCATGACCAATCGTTCCAAAAAGAATTTAAAAAAACTACACATTAATTTGTTTCACCACTACAAAATCCTGAAACAGAAGCTAGTGTCATAGAAAGTTTTGAAATACGTTTGAAAGAACTCAGGTGAAAATATTTTGCACATCAACATAATCTGAATACATCGAAGTGTTATCAGGTCCAATCGAAGCTTACACTCTTTCGTACCATTGCATCATTGGATGTTCTCCAGAAGACGTGATAACTCACATTCAATTAATTATGCTTGATCAATTGTTGTGAATGTCAAAACTACGAAAAACATATTTCAAAAAGTGTTAGAGACCGAAAATTGGGTTCCCACATGGAAAATGGCACATCTGACTGAGGTTATTTTCTTAAACTTGAGGGCACAACGGTTTCCTGTCACTCACCAAATGCGTGAATTTGACGGTCTTTTCCTCAGTTAGGAAATATAAATGTAGAAATGTTAAAAGGAAATTTTACTTGCCTCGGGTACAACGAGTGAACAAGAAAGAAGACGACGTATACAAGATCGAATTCATTCTGGATCTAAGAGCACGTAAAGTGAGAAAACATTGACTAGAAGACGTGAATGCTCCTAGAAATGGATATCCACCCTGTTTTGATATTATGACTGGCGCTTCACATAACAAGAAGCAGAAGTTATCAACATGACATTGAACACAGTTCCATCTCCTTCCCAGAGTTAATCTCTCCAGCAACTACAAAAACAGTGAGAGTGTGGTGTAGAGAAGGTGTCCTTAAAAATCAAATCGTTTTTCTTTTCTTTGCTGCCAATCTGTGTGGCGTATCCTGACATTGGAGGAGCCATTGGAAAATTGGCATTGCAACAAGAAAATCAACAAATATGGACTATTGTATCTACTTTACACTCTTCTGCTGAAATATGCCGACAATAGTATCAATAAAAGTAATTTCGCCGTCACCTGTAACAACATCAGCTCTTCCATTTTAAACAGCAGGCCTCCTTAGGAACATTTGGTAAATAAAACTACTTTGCAATTGAGTGACTTCTTGAGACCATAACCATCGAACTATGAATAAACAACTATGTTTAACATTACTTGTTCTATAGATGTGTTACAAAAGAAGACATTATGTTGTTTCACAGACAAATTATTTTACGCATACATTTAGATCAGCAAGCTTGTTGTCGAGTGATTTTCGTAAGAAATTATGGTGGTCAAGTCAGGTATGTAATTCGAAGTCAAATCAGTGACCTTGTCAATATAGTCAACGAACAAATTCAAGAATACCAGGACAAAAATGATCATTTCATTTACGAATCCAAAGCATCATCGCAAGAGAATTCACACTTGCAAATATATGTAGAATCACCACAGGATATCATTTTAATGCCTGGTATCTTGTCGAAACGATTTCAGCTGCTTTCGACTATTAGTTTGACAAAACCCTGAGGAAAATTCACCAAAGTGTACTGATAGACTACCTTAAACGTTACTGTTTTCAAATGGATTTTTCAGGCTACAAAACTCTATGAGATTTTCTCTCCGTTTGTTTGCTCTTCTGTGTGGAAACATACACACACATAGTACCTTACTCAAAAGACATTCACAACAACAATCGAATCTAAGAGTATTTTCGGTTCTTTAACAAACCGAACGAAGAACCGAATTTAGTGTTTATGTATTCTGATGTCGTAGAATACAACGAAGCAAACAAGGCTGTTTTGTTGCTGATAGTCATGCCTTTCAAATTGTATTCTACCATAACTGCTTACGATAAAGGCGCAAACACGAATCAAATTCGCCAAGAATTTACTTTGTCATTACGTTGCTGCCAGTAAAAGGAGATCTTGGACGAAATGTTCTCTTTCCGAAACCTGCACATTTGAAAATAATTCTCAAGTGCATTTTAACAAATTTATTACATGTACGGAGTAGTTACACAACGAGGACACAGTTTAAGAGATATTTTAAAACTCAGGTTTTATTCTGTGGCACCCACCTAAAACCGATGGTAACTCGGCCTTAAGAGAAGAAATTCTGATGCAAGGAAAATTTGTTCTCCGAAACGTACTCCTCCACCAACAAAGTTCCAAAACTTTGATAAAAGCTAGAACAAATGTGTTGATTCAGTCTAGAAATGAACTCCTAAGGCATTGAGACATCCTGTAATTAGGCATCGTGTCGTCATCCAAACCAAAAGAAAAACAAGACAGAAAGAAACGTCGAATACCCTTCACATGTCACATACAGACACAGAAAATAAATAACAGAAGAACAACTCTCAGACATTTGGACGCTTTGTATCATTAACAAAAACAATGATGCATTATTTTATCAAATAAACTGTGAGCAGTACAACTGAGAGGGTTAAAAGGGACACTCTTATAACTGTTTTAAGGGGATTAAATATGATTCACAATTACTCATTCGTATGCTATTTAAACTTTTCCTGGATTTTTCGTTTTTGCTAAACGAGTATGGTTTATGTAAACAAATGGTACCTGAACCAATATTTGTAAAATGTGGAGGTACACTGTTAAATTAGGAAAAACTAAACTGAAATAAATATTTAAATCATTTAAAAATATTTTTATAATGTTATTTATTCATTATCATAGTGGACAAAATGTCTAATCTAATATTCATGAATACTTGCCTCAAGATGTTCTTCATTTAGTTATTGTAGAGAATTTTAAATCATATGCAAGATGGAGAACAAACGGTGTCGTTCTTGTTCGGCATCTTTTTCATGCACAAGGGTCTCTATTACTTTTTCATGAAATAAACCCCAAAACACACACTGATAATTCCATACAGTACTTGGATCTTATCTCAAAGAGATCAGGAAAGAGGACAGATAAATACATGTCGTGTTGGATAGTAAGTGAAGGTATTGATTAGGAAGTTAACAAGGTCATCAAAGTTGTCATTTCCTATAAAGTTATCTTTTGGTATAATTCTAAAATTTGGATCATAAGTTTGAATCCATTCCACAAATGATTATCACAAGTGCTTAATGTGTTAATTCCTCTCAATACAAAAGATTCATTTATCATTATCATTTAAATTAATATTTTTCAAACTCTGGTTTGTAGCAATATTTCTACGGATATATCTAAAACTTAAGGCTTACCAGTTGCGTCATTTGTATAACGTTTAGTCAAAACAAAAGAGTTGGTCAATTCACCTGCACCAATTGCACACTCTATCTGCCTGGGGTAAGTATTATTTGTACCATTTTAATTTTATAACTTGAGCCTTACCAGGTCTTTGGAAATAAATTTATTCTTTTCTTTTAAGGAGTGATGTTGTGTCTAAAATTGCATGAATAATATCTCTGCTTACACATGGCATGCTGGATAGTAAGTGTAGGTATTGATTACTCTACTCGGCGTAGGTGTGGGGTAATGAATAGTAGATAGCTAGGTCATTTTTCGGAGACATGTAACTATTACTATATGTGTAGTATATAGTAGTAGAGAAGTTTTGATGACTTGACATAGTGCATTAAATAGTAAATGTGGGGTATTGTATGGTTTAATTTGGGGGCTGTATAGTAATCAGTAAGATAATGCATGGTAGATAACTAGGTTGTACCAAGACTGTAATTATTACTACGATGTACTTTTATATCCATATATTGGTCAAGCAATGTGTAATATGATATTTCAGTTGCAGGGCAAAGAAACGTATATTTTTCACCTAAGTAGATTAAATGAACAGACTCCTTATACGTTTAATAATGGCGCCTTAATGTTAATATCCCTTTTGTCCCCATAAATATTTGACCTTATTTAACATGACTGTGGAAGCGCATTTTAGAGCATAATGACTATAAAGTTGCGGATAGAATGACTGCGCTCGAGACACTGTGAAATTACGTGTCGAAGATAATTTACACCTTTTCCCTCATTTAAGTTTAATTTATGTTGAATGTTTGTAACTCTGGAGAAATTAATTATGTTGTTCTTGTTCTTGTTCCTGCTGCAGTTACAGTTTTAATTTTGTGCAAATGTCTTACAAAAATCAACTTTATTTATTCGTTGTTTTTTTTTTCTTTTGGCGAAAGTGCGCCTGCGTACTAGACCATGCCGAAGAAATAAGATGTCAGCCTGACGAATTTTGTTGGGGTCTTCACATCAAAATCATCAAAGGTAAATCTTGTTTGGCGTGGATCGGTAAATATGCCACATCGTTGTTTGGCCTAGCATGCTCGAGCAATTGTGTGGGTAAATTTTCAACGACAGCATCGCTCTTCAAATTACCTCTGAGACTGTAATATATCGCGACCGGTTTTGCATCCATGAAGATTATATAGCTGTTTTACTTCCAATGAGTGGGCTTTGTAGTCCTTCAGTGAGAATCCAAAGCTTCATAACACCTTTGATTGTCCATCTTGCCATTCTTTCTCCAACACCTGGCCAATCAACTGCGTTCACATAATGAATGGAATCCACATCGGCACGGTGACGTGCATAGATATCACTTGATGCTTTGTACACGAGATCATGTTGGTAACATGCAGCTTCTACATTCTTCCATGAGTCATTAGTGTCCAGTCATATCTCAAAGTGTCCTATGTAAGAAACAATTGTATCTGAGGAAATCCTGTTCTCCATGGTATGCCTTGGAGGGTTTTATTAACGCAGCAGCGATATCACCACCACCAAGTTTTTTTTTAGTCTTTACCAGTTCCGCCTTTAAACGTGATCCGCCGCATCGGAAACAATATCTCACTATTGCGGGTGGACCATTATGAGTCCGAACAAAAGTTGGATTTGCATCAGTGTTTCCATGCTGCATCGAACACAAAATGAAGACATGGTTGTGTTATACAACAACTGATATTTAGCATGGTGTCACGAAAATAAAAAGTGGAAGATTTGAAAATCTCCGCTTTTACCATCATTGACTTCATTACGCAGGCAAACATCAAACGACTTAAGCACGGATAGATGTTGGCAAACTCAGTTCGCTCGCTAATCATTGACCCGGATATGTATGGGGAACTGAACAGTTGTTGACTTTGATCATGAAACGGTTAACGTGGGATCAGTTGTATGTGATTGCTCCGTCGGAGACGATTAGCAATGTTTAAACGTACAAGGATGTTACGGATGCACTTGAGTCATCGTCAACTATTGAGTTCTTTTCCGCACTCGATGAAGCCCCGATGTTGACGACCTTGACCGTTCACGAATAATCTTGCTGCATATGTATGCTTGAATACAAAGACAATAGCGCGAGAATATTTTTCCTAGTCTGACACAAAGACATCGATATCATCTTTGTGACGATACCGCACACACACTTAACTTGATCCATGACAACTGCAAAATGTTGATATTGTGTGGCATTGACGAGAAGGGCTTGCAGAAATTACTTGAACTTTGTGTGCTACCAACCACTCTTGGGATGAGTTTTATAATAAGTTTGCGTAGGTCACCAAGGAGTCATATAGTTCCTCATAATCGACATAAGTGGACGCGCAGGGTCCATGTATCGAGAGGATTGAAACGTATCAATTTAACATTTATTATAAATGTATAATTTTAACAACAGAGTACACCTCCAACGATGTCATAACAGAATATCTAGACCGATCCTGCAAAGCTGCCAGTGATCGACTGAAACTTCGTCGCGATTACAAAGATGTCCGTGAACGCGTCAGAGATATGTTTGCATCGCGACAGAGGGGAAGACACCACAGAGCTCTTTGAATACACGTTTGCACCGCTGAATAAATCCACGCCAAAAATCGCGAAATCCACCAACACAATGATGGAACTGAAGATGAACCTTGTCCGATTTTCAGGACAGACTAATCCAAGAACAGTTACCAAAGCGGACTGAGGGAGTCCAACAATCCCCAGTGGAGGCCATTGGCTATATTGTGGACAAAGAAGACGGCATGCAAGAAAAAATAGCACCACCCAAGCATACTTCAAAGAAAACGATATTTAACGAGCTTGTACGCCAAACGTTGGAGAAGAATTTTTTTTTTTTTTTTCAGAGAGAAGGAAAATTATGTAGCATCTAGAAATTGGTCTAACTGCGTACAGCTTAATAACATACGTCAGCAAGTAAGGACTGGAAGGAATTCGAAGGAGGAGTCAAAATCCACCAACTCTTAAGACGGCAAGAAGTTGTTGAGAGACCAAATTCGGAAGGAGACGTTGTTTTTGAATGTATCCGCAAAATCCAACGTTTATGTATTGTTAATTGCTCGACCGCAAAACCAGCAGTGGATCACTGAAGTCGTGAACAAATTAGAAACGATCATAGGGCCACAACGAGCCAGAATGCCTCAATGGGGCATCATAGATTTAGCAGCAGCTGCTCACCTACAACAACGTGGATCTGGAGATGTTTCGTTTGGCAATGTACGAACACATTGAAGATATAGATGATTTATACGATGAACTATTTCCGCACATCGATGATGATACACGTAGTTGCATATACAACCCTGGGTATCCCCTTGATGATTACAATATCTGAAATGAAGAGAGAATTTCATGTGGTCTTTCCAACGTCAATCGATTGTTCACTGGAGCCACCAAACATTCTCAACTACCTGGGCTAG
This sequence comes from Megalonaias nervosa, assembly GCA_016617855.1. NCBI lineage: Eukaryota > Metazoa > Mollusca > Bivalvia > Unionida > Unionidae > Megalonaias > Megalonaias nervosa. The sequence goes on from JAECUM010006858.1 coordinate 53,831, forward strand.
CGCGCTGAACCGACTGCCAAGCATCAAAAGCGTCGCTGCGGATCGCTGAAAAATCTGGCATCGCATGCAGTTCAGTCAATTAAGAATTCGAGCACCATCAAAAGCGAGTAAGCTTTCATTGACGGAAGCGATGACATCCCTGGTTAATAAAATTATCAATGAAGCCGCTCAACATGTAACCGACTGGATGATTGCAAATCTAATAATAAGGAGCGGATGATAGTTGTATAGGAAAAGATAGACGAAACCATAATGTATAAACGATGAATCAATTTCAAGACTTATTCGATCCGGCATTCAAGATAAACGTGGCTGTATTAAGAGATAGAAGTAATTAAGATTATCAGTATTACACGTACAAGGCTAGGGCGCCAGAAATGCAAGGGCTAAAATTAATCTTCAGGCTCCGGACACATCTCTTCTGTGCAATGGATTCGTGAAAGACCAAGGAAAGCTTGTATGCGCCGACAGCAATGCTGCATACGGTGAGAACGGAAAGTAAATCGAAGTCTCTTTGGAGAAAGTTGACATTCCTACTAGGATATCAGGACTCGCCAGATACAGCATCGATTGTGCATGATCCGCCGGCCCCTCGCTAATTTTCGATAACAATCATTAACCGTTTATAAAATGACAGCTTAGGGACCTCGAAAGCTCTCCTTCCGCCCTTGTCGCTTCAAATGCAGCAGAAGACTTTTTATTTCCAAACCCAAATTGTAACCTTGGCTTGGCAACGGAATTGAAACCTTTTTTAAGAGCACGGGGAGTTTTCCTACAATATTCAACTCTCACACGTATACGGATTCTGCAGAAACCTTCGCAAAATTATTTTCTGAGACCAAATACACAGTCGTGTTAATTTGTAATGACCACGCCAATGATGCAATTTGAATGACGGTAAAGTTGTGTTATCCAAACTTACTCTTTGGATGCCTTCAATGAGTCCTTCATTGGCGACAGATGAACCTTTGACTACATTCTAAGTGTCTGGAGGAACATCTAAGATTTCGTTCTTAGCGATGGAAAGACTAGACAACAAGCTCTGCTCGGTGATAATTCTCATGGCCTGGCTACGATGAACATCCATCTGGTATGTTCTGTGGTACTTTCAAAACCGGTAGTGACTAGGGTCTCGCTAAGGTTTCATGATCAACAAGAACCCACCAAGACACTTTGCTTGATTTTAACAATAATCAGCTCGCGAGTATGTTTCTTTATATGTTGATTTACATTGACACAGGCCTGCATATTTCCCAGTATGACTGCACTACAGTGTTCCCCATTTATTTCTTGTCTCTCTAGCATCTGGACTAGGTTAAGCAGTCCTTTGTGGACATATACTTCTAAGCAATTGTTTATCCACCTACTGACACCGCTGTTCTCAATTACGCATGTATTGAAGTGATTCTCTCTAACAAGACTTATTGCACGGTCCATTCTGGTTGAATGTGCACAGTTGAAGCTCCTGTGGAAAATCTGTAGAATCTTTTGCAAACTATTAGTGGGTTTTTATTAAATTGTCACATCTACAAAAAATGATACTTTACACATTGTTCAAGAAAGAGACGTCATAAGGAATGAATGTGTATTCTAGCAATATAGTAAGGTCATTTCGTAACTTAGTTATTATTTGTATGTTGCGTACAATTGGAAGACTTTGCTGTTTTGCCAGTAGTTGTTACAAATGAATATAACAGTCCTTTCTATTTAATATAACATCTCGTTGAAAAGGTGTTCAAAGGTTTTCATGGCTCAACTAATAAAAATCAAATAGCGACACCCCATTACTATCACTCATTACATAAATCTGGATTCTTTCATAATTGGACAACGCTTTTTATGTTGATATTTGGAGACTATATAATCATAATACGATTCCTTAAATATATTTTGGTCCATAATGTTCTGATAGCTATTAAAGTCTAAGTCATTAATGAGCATTTAACTTTTAGTAGGACGATACCACGAGACTAAGCTACAGAATGCCGATGTAACTTAAGAAATAATAGCGAATCACCAGCATTTTAAAGATCCTGTATATGAGCTAAGTTTAAATGCTAATAAAGGGGATAGAGAAAAGTAAACATAACGTAATACTCAACTAGCTTAAAAAGATGTTGTATTCATAATAATATTAGCTAAAGTATAAAAAAATTAGAAACATTTGCAAAGCTTTTAAGCAATTAATAAAGACAAAGTAGTAAACATTTCTACCAAGTTATAACACTGCATATCAAGAGAAGGAATCATGTCTCTACCATCATTCACAACATACGTGTGCATTTTTATCCATTTGGGACAAACACAAATATATCTGGACATATGTGCAGTTCAGAGTGAGGTTTTCAAAAACATGTTATCGATATAAAGGAAATGTAAAGTTTTAAATGGACTCATTTTCGGAAAAAAATTGCCGGTCCAATAATTAGAATTTCGTTAACGTTTAATAAGGCTAATTATATTGACCAGTTAGTATTGCTAGTCTTTATGTTATTATTTTTAAAAAATTAGAAAGAAGCTTTTGCATGATTCAAATAAAGAGTAGTTTGTAATGAACAGATGTAATATTGGCTACTTGGAGGACAAGGGTACATCCCAAGTTAAACAGGGTCAGAAAATTATAGGGACAATCGAAATCAACATTGTCTCTTACTTCCCTTTGCATTGGTGTACACTGTTATATTGTTTGAAGTGGTTACCTCAATAATATTGGGACAACTGGAAATACAATTCTGACTTTGACATGAGATTGTCCGTTGCCTTATAAAAATGTACATTCCTAGACGTGGTTGAACTCAATAACACATTGACAAAGCGAAAAATAATATTAACATTTATCATAACATCCCTAATTGAGAACAATCGGAAATGTAATGTTCAAATTTAACACGAGATCCCCAATTGGCGCTACACATTTTGTTATATTGTTTGAAGTGGCTGACCGCAATAATATTGCGAAAAGAACCGTAATGCTAAACGTTTTAGATACTGTCCAACGCCTGAATTTTAGGTAACCATATAACATATACTTTTGATTACTTTTCCAACACGCCGTGCGAAATGACTAATGTTTCATATACACTATTCAATACTCTGTGTCTACTGACCAATACCGAGTCTTCTCTTACCCAACACACCACGACATATCATCAACATGCCGCGTGTAGTGGCGAATGACCCCACGTATTCTATCAAGCATGCCCATGTAATGATCAACACCCAGTCATATACTATTCGACACTCCATATTATGCCATCAACACGACGTTAATAGTGATTAAAGTCCTTCACATATACCGATATAATAACATCAACACGATGCGTGAAGTGACCAACAGTCCACATATACTACATATATTTTAGTGACAAACAGCCAGTCATATATTATAAAAATACTCCACATCATATTATCCAGCACGCTTTATATAGTAACCAATACTACTGGTATACAATCCAATACGCCATGTTTATTGACCAATCCCATGGTAAACATACTAAGCCATCGAATTTATTAATCACCCTTACCCTCTTGTTTGATAGTATACTGATATGTTTGCGGGTTTTGTGTCTGTAAGCAAATGTGATTTTTTGAACATCTGAGGCACTGTCCATGAAGAACACATTTTGAACATAGAATATTTTGTTCACATGGAAAAATAAAACTGTAAACGGAGAAGTTTGAAAAAAGAGCATATTATATGCCAGAGTTACGAGTGACTAACAAAGAAGACGACTGAAGACAAGGACATTTTTAGAGACGCAACCACGTTCCTCGTCGCAGTCCACCAAAACATGTGAAAGAAACATGGTCAAAAATCATCTGCTCATTTACGAATTTTAAACACCATCACCAGTGAATCCTCAATTAAATATGTGTGTGAATTCCGGCAGGTTGACATGTGAATGCTCAAGATATCGTCGATATTCTTTCAGCTGTTTTCAACAACTAGTTTGGCAAAGCACTGGAGAAAATCTGCCAAGTGTACAGAAATTACTGAAACCGCTGCCTGTCACATTTTATGGCAGTTTATTTGATATTCTAGATGGAAAAGAAGACATCGTATATAATTCTGAAAGAAAGACTAAATTTGATGTTTGTATATTCTGATGTTGTCAAATACAACGTCGTAGGAAACACTGATGTTCCGATGCTGAGAGTCGTTCCGTTCCACATGGATTATGTCATAGCTGATTACGATGAAATAGCAAATATGTATCTTGGACAAAATATTGTATTCTAAAAAAGAAAAGAGATCTTAAAGGAACATTTTGGAAAATGATTATTCAATGAATTGCGACAAAATGCATACTGTGTACCAAGGAATCGCTCAAAACAAGAGAGCATGGTTTAGGAGATAAGCTAAAATCACTTCTTCGTACGGTAGCAAAAGTCTTAAAACCGATGGTTATTGGAGGCTTTCCTACCTTATTAAACGAATTTTGACGAAAGGAAAGTAATTTTTCCAAAACGTATTTATCGAAAGCAAAAATTCTTAAAAATACCTTGATGAAAAAAGAACACATGTGCCGATTCACACAGGAAAATACAACCTAGGGCGCCAAGACACCTCTATAAATTCGCTTCATACTTCTAGAACAGGCAGTACTTCACCCTCTATGCCATTGTAAGGACAAGGCAGAAATACATGCCAAAACCCATCAAACCTCATAGAGATGATCAGAAAAGTAATAAGGAAAGAATAGTATCTGTCAGAGAATTGGAAGGTTTAGAATAACAACTAGAGAAGAATAATGAGACGCAGAGGCTTTTGCAAATGTTCCATGACAGAATTCCATTTGTTTGCAATGCCACTGACGATAGTAACGAAGCAAGAATATCAATGGGAAGAATTTCTTTCTTTGCCGTATCTGAACACCTCAACTCCTGTCTATTTGAAATCAGAGGATAAACCGAAGAAAAAGTTCTCAAAACGGACAACACCAGTCCATGTTCCTGCAAACAAGTGTATGAATTCATTGCTCAGCGAAGTAGATTTTTGCCTGAAGAACAAACTCGTGAACAGCAGCATGATTACGACCCCTTACCGACTGGAGAAACCCACAACATCCATCTGAATGCTTCATTCGTGTGTATATCTGACACATTAAACAAGTTGAATGACTCAGTCTTGATTATAGATGAAGATGCATATCAGAATTCGTATTTAACAACCGCCAAAACAAAAAGGATTGTGTATATATATTGTTCATGCATTAAATTTGGAATAAAATGTACTCCGTTTTCGTTTCTACATGCAGTGTTACCTGAGGGTGGTTTATTTATATCGTACATTATTTCAGTCTAGTGAGTTCGGTTCGCTGCACGCTGAATGAGCAAGGTGCTTGCGATGAGAAAACTGATAAACCTTGATCTCACTGGCTATGTCTTAAGCCGTAGACATGGTGCTTATGGTTTCAAGGTATCATTCTAATTTGACAACGTAAGGGGTCCACTTTACGGAGCAAATCTCCAGCGGTAGCGATACGTAAATTATATACATGGATTCGTTTCCTAGCTGTATTACAGGATATAATTGTCTTACAGATCTAATATTTATTCTTGATCTTAGGTATGATTTGTTTCATATAACGCAATGTTAAAATATTTTTTTATAGTGTGTGTTCGAATTCGCCAGTCTATTGCTGAACAGAAGGATTTTATTCACGTTCATGTTGCTTGTATCAAGGGACGATATAATTTTACTTTAAGTTCTGTAAGATTCTCGTCAGATACTGGTTCGCATATTAACCTGATTATAAAATACTTTGTACAGTAGTCCAGATGAAATGATTTTTTTATGAAATAATCAACTCCACGTACTAGCATGGGGCACGTATGTAATAGCATGCTATCTTTTAGGGGGTGGGGAAAAGATGTGGAAGTGATCTGTGCGATGGAGGGCCTAGTGAGGGCTCATACAACTCCTGCTTCCATGGTATATATTTAGGCATCCAACTGTAGAGAAAGTTTATTAATGAAAAATTCCTGTTGTTTTGTAGGGGGAGGTCGTCCCACAGCTAGCATCGACCGTTGCCGATTACGGTTTCGTGTTAAATTGGAGACACCCGAGTGTCTTAAATACAACTTTCGCCATATGGTAGATACGAGTAAAAATAAGTTGCAGGTTAAGGTGACACTTCAGGACTAAATTTAAACATGTATATTTACACAACATGTATGAGCCAATTCTAACTAAGCCGAAATGAAAACATTTCCAGAAAACCATGAGAATACAAGAAAGCGCCATATTTAGCCACCCACAACCCATGTCTGTCTATCTGTCTCCCTGTCTCTCTTTCCCCTATGTCTCTGTCTGTCTGTCTGTCGCTCGTTCCATAAGAATTAGCTTGTGCATCCCCTTTTTTACTTAGTTTCATGTCCGCAATTGCCCGGGAACTTCGGTAACCTGATATCTTGAATAGCATCAACTGACTAATCAAGGTAATTTTTAATGAATTGCTTGAAAATCTGTGAGCACGGTAGCGCTTTCGTTAAAGTAATGTTATCAGTTACGATAGCTACCGTACATTCCTATAGAGATTAGATATTGCACACAATATAGGCAGTATCAGGAGAAGACACTGATTAATTGGTTAAAAGTCCAAGATATTAAAATGTTTCCATTTCTTCTAAACCTTACTCACATCTTCAGGTAAAGCTACGTTAATAACAGACACACAAATAAGGTAACTTTTCCTAGTCCAAGTTCTGAATCAGGTAAATTGTAAAGGCCAAATGACTGGCTAATTACTTACTTGCTTACTTAATTAATTAATGAATTCATTAGCGCAAAACAAAAATAAAAAATTAATAATAGTAATAAAATGTGTATCATTTAAACTAAGGAAAATAAAAGCAGCTGCAAACAGAAATATAAAATTAATTGAATGGTTCATTCGCATTATGTCCTGATAATTTATTCCATTAAAAAATATGTTGGTTCAATAATCGAGAGTTTTGAAGTATGGTTGGATGAATTGCTAATCTTACAGTTACTAGACTATTCCTACAGGAAACGATCCACTATATTTCAAATGTTCTTACATACCAGTGGGTATCAATGTTTCATGTACGAAAACACATTTTTCAGCATATGATCTGCAATGCATATACTCGAACTCATCCTGACAGAAGTGGGATGTGAGAGTGATATATAAAGGCAAACACCCAAGACCACTCGGCCACCCGTGTTACTTTTCATTTGTGGTTACTGCATGCGTTCCCATGGAATAATTTTAATCATCTAGTATTTCAAAGAGTTGTTCATGTTCCGGTTATTTCAAGCTCACGTCGTAGAGGAGGGAGGATGGAGGGAGACTCAACGTTCCGATGAGCCCCTCATATGCAAGCAATTGTACATTTACAACAAGGTCATGGACTGAAAAGTTCGTAATATAATAAAATAAATATGCTTTCACATGGCAATACGTTTTTAACTGCCACTGTCTGTGCTTATGATTTTCACTGGGAAGGAAAGTATGTCGGTTCTTGATTTATATATAAAATATGTTAAAGAATTGTGATATATCAAAACATACACCTCTCTATTTTTTGTGTTTGTACATGAAACTAAATGTTGGTTAGAAATGAACATGACCAATAGAAAGCTGGTTAAATACAGATGGATAAATGAAATAAAGACAATTAGATGTGTGTGTGTGTGTGTGTGATTTGCATTTTTAAAGTAGCTTTCACAATTTATCAGTCATATCGCTACGATGTCCGCAGTGTGACAGTTTATAACGATGTCTAGCACTGGGGCATCATGCCACAGACATGTAGCATGAGGTCCCACCCAGTCATATTACCTTCACACCAGGCCGACCAGTCCTAACACTAAACTATTAATGTTGGGCGCCTAGCTAGGCAGTTGTTAGTACCATTTTATAAGTTTTTGGTATGACTCAACTGGGGTTCGAACCCGCAACCTCCCGCATCTGAGGCGGACGCTCTAACCACCAGGCCAACGAAGCTGTGACAATTAGATGAGATAACAGTATAACGATGGCAAATGGATACATATATATACAAGTTGATAACACCTCGATGTTGAAAAACGAATTACCAGGGAGTAATCCCTAATATTTTTCGTGTAGTTTAGAATATATCATATAACCCCAGTCTTTTAGTTGTTCGTTTTTTTTTTTTTTTTTTTTGGGTGGGGTGCATCAACATTGCTTGGTTAATCTTAAGATCTGGTAATTCTGGGGTCATTTTGGGGGGCCATATGGCTGCATCTCATTAAAAGCATACATCCTCTGTCATTAATGTTTGCATGCAGATTAACATTTTGTAAAGGTTTTGATTCATAAAAAATGAGAGTGACTCCATACACCCTTTAGATAGAGAAGAACGTGTTTTTTTTTTCTTGCACAAAAAATTGAAATGGATTTGTGAATTCTTAATTTGCTAATAACATGTGTCATTCATTTGCTGAAAACAATCTGAGAAAGAAAATGATCATAAAAAAGTTTTGTTTTATTTTTTTTACAGTAGTCCTAATGTTAATAGTGATAATTGTTATAGTCAATAATAATGTGTCCCGAGAGAGAGAGAGAGAGAGAGAGAGAGAGAGAGAGAGAGAGAGGGGGGGATCGGAGGGAGGCTGTTTAACCTTATTTCTTAATGCACAATAGGCTACACATGGCGGCAAGTATAACTGGTGGAGGAAGTACCTGGGAACACCGGTAAGAACCACCAACCCAGTAGAAGCTGCTGGCAGCTTTCTGACATATCCACATTGGTTATAGCCTGAGTCTCGAACCCATGCGGACAGAGCAATCCTGAATTATGGGGGTAGGTGTTGAAAGATGATCAGTATTTGTCTCGTTCTGTGATTTGATATAACTGGAAGTACTACCTGAGACATATGCAAATATAATTGCATATACCTTAACAATTCTTAATAGAATAAGAAAATACTGGGTCAATAGTAAATGCTCCGTAGAAATAACTTTTGATATTTTGGGGGCAATTTGCCTTAACACAATATTCATGATAAGAGTGCATGATATGAGTGTGCAGTTATTCTTGACTATTCATTACGCATCACATAGAAGAGATGGATTTTTTCTTCATGTTTCCATCCTTGCGTTTGTCCTTCTGTCAATCCATCAGCACCGCTATTTTACTTTCGCCTGTTACTTCATTTTAATTTAAAGGAGTACTATTTTATTTTATGAAAAGAAAATAAATCTTTGTTAATTGAAATTGAATCTGTATTCACAATCAACAGTTACGTCTGTATCCATAGAAGCTGACGACCTGTAAGATTGAGTGTTACGAAGAGCTACATCCCGATGAGGAAATATATCTTGTAGAAAAGCCGTCCGTAGAGATGGAAACTGATCGATCAAGAACACGGGGAACAGTTCAATAGATGCAATGCATGTAAAAGCTTCTTACTCATGAAAAATGGTCAAAAGTGATATGATAGAAAGAGTGCATCTCAAAACAGCCAACTCCAGAAGAGACGTTATTGATATCTTTGATGCATTCCTAATTTGATTTCCTATCAATGTTTGCAACAACTTTACATCGTAATGACATTTCCTCTCAAATAACTGACAGAAAAATTGATATGCATACAATATGACAAATAAAGTAGTCGTTACTGAAAATGTAGCACGAACGAGTTGTCACAGACTCTTTATTTTATGATATTTAATTGTGTGCTTGACTGCATGTGATCTACATAATAAGAAACTGTTTTCTAATGTCATTATTGTTGTTTAATTCAATCTTCTACCTTTCTGTTTGTCTGTCTGTCTCTTTCTCTCTCTTGTTCGGCTATAACAAGTAATAATGTTGAGGTATTTTGATGTCATAACTTAATTCTTGACACAAACGTTTTTGCAGCATTCTTTTCTTGTGTGTGTATGAGAGAGATGTGCGTAAATTTTGCACTATGGTATATATTTATAGGTTACTGCATTTGTATGGGAAAATATGAACGAGTTTTTCGGATGGTTATACTGCACGACCTTGGGAGTGCAGTATATCGATCCGACAAAACGAGTTCATATTTTCCCATACAAATGCAGTAACCTTTTTATTATATGCTCATTTTCTTATTCTATCCAAGGCTTAAATATATAAACAAATATACACTACAAGAAGCAAAGTAACTGAATGTATGCCGTATTCCAAATTAAATACACAAGCGTAGATGCATCAGTAAACAACAACATTATTAATGCGCACGTAACTCCGCCCAGATAAATTTGAAGTTGGTCGCGCTCTAGACGTAAGATTCGAAAGAAAATGGCGTTTGGTCTACTTAAAATTGAAATTCGGAGTCATATTGTGAATGAATGCGCATTGTAACAACTTTTCTATTTGATCTGGAATGAATACGTTTGGATATTTTTGTCGATTCGACGCAATTTCGTGATTATGGTTTGGATTTATCTACATCAAGTAACTTACATCGGATTCCAGCAGCGTCTGTGCCAGGTCTACATGAGGCAGAAGTGTGTTGACCTCGGCATGCGTGTTTCTGTTCTGTCATTGAATGATTCAGATCATAATGTGGGAAAAATATGAAGTCTTTCAATTGTAATTATCGAAAAGACTCTGTGGAATTTAATGTTTATTTCATTTTGAATGCAGTAAGGATGATGTAACTGCACTTGGAATATACTTGAAATTACAGTACAATTTCGAAATGTGTGATCAACCTTGAGAACTCATGATATGGCTCATGTAATTCGGATTTGAAGAACTAAAACAGTACATTTTGAGGAAATTCAGGATGTAAAATTGTAAGGATATTTTTGCCATTTTTATTACCAGCTAAAGAAAACAGTTTATGTCTTATAACTTGCATGTCATTTGTAGGGACCATATCTGGCGTCTATAGCTAGTCTACATCTGATACATTGTATCAAAAAAGTTAACGCAAAATGCGCCAAAGCTGCTGATATGTGGCAGTCCATGAAACATCTGCTTTAGTTCATGCAGAAACAAATTTAATCAACCAAATCGTAAAACTTCTACTACACGAGTGAACATGATTTTTTTGCAAAGTAGTTCCTAATACACTGTTGGGCACACGTGTCTTGCACGTGAGTGCTATATGAAGGTGTGCAATATCGTAAAATATTGCACGATTCTGACAATGTAAAGTTAACGGAGAAAAAAATGAGCATATAATAATTATTAATACAGAATGCTTTGGAATGCCGGTAATTTAATTTTTAAATGAAAGAGTGTAAATAAATATATATTCAATTTTATGTAAATTTTCTTTAAATAAAAAGGCCATTCTTTGCTGACAGCAGCAGCAGAATGTTATTATTATTATTATTATTATTATTATTATTTAACTTGATTAGAATGTAAATGCTTGTACTGTTAATCAACAATGCACTTTATTTACTCAAGATTTCGTCTTTATCAGTTGTATGCACAGCGGAAGTATTCAGCATACCATATGCTTGTTTAGACTCTTTGTGATGTAAGCTTACATTGAGAAATGTTTAAATGTTATCGCAAAGGATTCTATACATATTATTTTACCTTTATTTGATCTGTATTGTACCCTGAGTGAATCCAATGAATGAGTTCAGTTTCAATTTAAATACTTTCAAACTTGTGTTCTTGGATTAGGAAAAATGATACATTGTATGCAGATTTGCTTGTGAACAATATTGTTGTGCAGTATCTTAACACTGATAATAATATTAATATTTTTAAAAACATCATATGAAGGGAAAAACATCTAATTTTCTTTATCCCAATTTTAGTAGACTTAGAATTCATAATACTTTGCGAAAATCATCTGTTACAAATAGTATCTCCTACCGGCAGCTTCACAAATAATGCTCAAGCTTTAACAAATTGAGATAATAATATTCATGATAATAATCCCATGCACAGTGCAATGGGGTGTATTTTGCTATTTTCTTTTCCCGTGCAGTAGTACATTGCATTTTTCTTTGCCTAATTCTAAACTTAGATTTGAGGCAGGGGCCCTGGCTATAGTACTTGACACACCGTCATGTCAAGCGTGATTTTTTCCTTTCAGTTATAGAAGGAATGATTGTGCGGTATAACCCTTCCTTCTATACTAGAATGAAAACTAGCAATTTCCATTTTATGAAAATTGGATTATCATGGTAATATGGTAGAGAGAAAATAATGTTTTGCTAGAATTTATGGTGTATATCTCTGTGACCGAAGTATAATTAATATTAAAATAGAAATCTTCTTAATAAAGTTCATATGTGTAAGTCCCAACTTTAAGTTCTAAAATAGTGTATATGTAAATTTGCAATCTGTGTTTCTCGTGTCATGAATTATTCCTGTGCCGTTTAAGATGCAGACTTGAAACTTATTAATGGGTGGAGGTTGGTATGGTAGATGTCAACAATGGTTTTAGTATTTCAATATGACTAATTAGGACAGTACCAGGGGCTGGAGATTGTTCCGAAAGTCGTTTGTGTCATCGTCAAGACCAGGGCTATTGCATTTGAACGCGTTTTTGAGTTACACGCCCCATCCTTGCCTCAGGGATTGGCCCTGTGGGTAATATGCTGTCTCAGGGTCAGACCTTGGAGATTGTTGAAATCTTCAGGCTATAACCATGCATAGGTTTGATGGAAACGAGGAGAAATCTGGCATATCTCATGCTCGTTACGTTGGGACTTGCCTCTGGAACATGGACAGGAAATAGCTTCAAACCATATACCAGTTGAAGGACATGAGACGAAGTCAGACTTATATCCAGTACAGGTCTAGGGAAAGGGGACATGGCCGTGGCTCCGAACTTGGAAACTTTTAAGATCAACATCCTGCAACCATATATACTCTGAAAAGGAATGAGGGAAAAAGTCACGTGTACATCCTAGTCCTTAATCTTGCCAGCGGAGTAGAGAATTTGTTCTTGGTTCGTAATTTAGAAGCTATCAAAATTCATAGCAGCTAGCCAAATATTCACTAAATGGACATGAAAGTTTAAATATACACTTACAGTTGTGAAGCATTCGCCACTGAATTAGGTCATATCCCTATTGTTAAAGAAGTGATGGCATGCAGTGCCATTTTATTTACCTAGCTCTTGTTTGTATATTTACTTCACTTTGGATTACATTGAATGTTATGTTTATTCAAGCAATCATCTGGCCTGTAATGCATACCAGTGACACTTCGCACATGCTTCGTGAGAAAAATGTGGAATCAGTGTACATAGATAGAGTAATTTTGTACATACGATCCAAAAGTATACTGCTTAGAATGTCTACTGAAAACTACCATCTGGAAGGACGAGATTTTGTAAATTTACATTATAGAATTAGAATCATTGCTGCCGTCCTATCTTGATTGTGAAGGTCACAGATCACGGCTACATTTAAGTTTTGTTTGTCGCTTGTAACTCTAAATTGGACAGAATTTAGTGGGATAAAAATTGATAATATTTTACATACATGTAAAACGTGCGGCGAATTCACCACTTTAATGTGAAAAGAAGACATTGCTATTTTTGTTTGGCGCTCTAACTCTCAAATATGGTCCTGTCAGGAAGATCGAAGTCACACTTGAAGCTAACACTTTTTATATTAGAACTGTATCTCTATAAAGTCATTGAACGTAGTGTAATTAAATTATGTTGCATCATTGATTTGGGATGTGTTATTTGTTTTTCTTGGTATTCCAAGCAAGGTTAATATCAAAGATCAACATTATTTAATACTGAGTCAGAACTCTAGCTCAAAAACTCTGAAGGACAGAAACACTGGGTTGAAAAATCACGCATCACGTCATACGATTATGTCACATAACATGCTTTTATAATCCACATTTTAAAATCAAGATCATATTCATTGTCGTTCAGACGCTGATCGAGTAATGAAAATGTCATATTTGGATTGTTATTCTAATACTATCAAAGATACGACCAAAGTCATATCAGACTAACTAACTTGCAATATCTTATTGTGAATTAAATATCTTGACATTTTATACATTCATAATCTTAGTCTGAGGCTTATTATCTGATCCCAATGTACATTGTTTTTCCAGAGTCTAGAACTAAAACGCCTGTATTGATAGAGGTGAAACAGCTAATACCCATTTTGACCTGACAGTGCTTCATATACAACTTTCATGGTTCTATAGCAAGGATAAAAATTCTTAATTTTTAGATCCGGGTTGTAACTCTTAAACTGTTTAAGATATTGGAAAGAATGTATGTATAGTGATATATAATTAGTAAAGAGTGTGTTGCATTCCATGTCATAGATGATTTCTCAAAGTCATTGTTAAGGCATGAACAATTACTGCTGGTGGCATAACTCTGGTCTCATGTTAAATTATGATATTAATCTTAATGCATTTGAATAGGGCTGTATTACGTCAGGCATATACTGCTGAGGCATTTTCAATGCATCGTTGCATCGATTCCTCTGTTAACATTTGTTTGTTCAGTCCACAACTTTGATATTGCTGGAGAGATTTTCATGAATCTCTGCCAACTTATATGTCACAGAATAAAGCAAGAAATAACTTGGTTTCTCCTTAGAACGATTTGATCATTTTCGTCGGACATGCGTACAACGTTACCTAGGGTGGATAATTGTTTTATATTTTAGTTAAGCGACTGAACTAGCATGTATCTCGTCGTAGATCGCTTGCGGCAAGAGAAACAAAGAGCACGGTGTGCAGGGGTATTTTACCCTTACTAAGACTCATTCCCCTGGAAATTTAAGACAAGGTTCTTATCTAATTGACACATTGGTCTTTTGGATCTTGTCAAGGAGTGTAGGTTCTCCATTTTTGTTCTACAGCCATAGGGGTAAGTGTTACATTTTTATTTTATTTGATATGTGAAGCATATTCAGCTTTTAATGTCGTAGTGTGAAATGTTGTCTTTACCATTACGCAGATTTGAAAAGTTGTAAACTTTTGAATTGTTACAAGTTGCTATTAAGCGTTTAATTTAATCTTTAGATTTTAATTCCATACCTGTTATTATGGCCAGTTTGGTTTTACTTTAGCTGTGCGTGTGTGTGTGTGTGGGTATATCAGGCTGTCGGTCTGGCCGTCTGTATGTCTTTATGGGGATAGAAGCAGGTGTGACCATCAAGGCCATACAAGGACGGAATCGCTGATTTGTAAACTTGTGCGCATGGTGGATCCATGAAGGGTGTGTGTGGCCAATACAATACAAGCGTGGACCAACCCAAGAATTCAGGAGAATTGTGTGGTTTGACAATGGACACGTAAACCAGGTCACAATGTTTTGTTTGCAAGTTTTTACAAATATTTGAGTCATACGTGGTTATGAATTATACGGGCTGTACAAATGACTGAGTCACGAGTCAAGTGTTTGGTACAATTGTTATGTTGATGCAATTGATCACATATTTGTTTCAATTGATGTTGTTTCAATCGAATACAATTGTCATTTCCATTACATGAGATTATTTGAATCTTACTTTCAGTGCATAAGCTTATTTAAATCTTACTTTCATTACATGAGATTATATGAATCTTACATTCATTTTTGAATATATAAATCACATTTTTGTTTTTCCATTTGTGAATGTTTTAAGTAATCGAATGAGTCGTGTGTTTGGAGCGAGAAAGAATCGCACTGTACATGTTACAGAGGATGTACATATTATTGTCAATTCATTTCATAAACTTCCGTCTTTCATCACATTGTGTTGTGTTGTCATTTAATCCAAGCATCCATTCAGGTCAAATCCTGTTACAGTATACACCATGACTAGAGAATGTCACTTACCATAGTTACTGCCCCACAATGATGTTCGCAGCAAAGGAAAATTTAATTATGTGACGTATAAATTATCTGGAATATAAGCTTTTATTTTAATGAAACTAATACGTTTATATATCATCACCATAGAGTGTGTCACCTACCATGGCGGTGATCTCAGCCTCACCGTTTAGGGCATGGTCAAGGAAAACATAAATCAGTGATCTGAACCAATAATTATAATTTCATGAAACCTTATACTTTTATATTTTTGGAAATTACAGTACCTCGTGAATTCGATCACAACCTTTGCTGTCAAATTTATGTTCAGTGCAAGGGCTACTGTACGTCAGTGCTTTGTTTCTTTATCTAGGCTGTCATTCTGTAACCGTTTCAGATATTTTGATGGAATTTAAACAGGCCCATTCCTCATCCTGTAGCGGACAAGTTTTTACCTCGAATATCAATGTCATTAGTGTGGAAAAGGGCAAGGATAGACATATAATGTGCTATGCGATACTTTGTTGCTTAAAGCCTCCGGGTTGTATCACATCAGTTTTGTTGCTATCATCAACATCAAAGTTTTACACTTTGAATGGATATTCCACACGGATTTACTTAATGATACATATATGCATAGGGACTTCAAACGATATGATCTTCTACATGGAGTGTTTTCATTGTATATACGCCTTAGTCGCCCTTGTGAAATTTTCGTCAACTTCCTCTGCACGAGGCAATATATGTATGTAGTTAAACAATCATAACAGAGAAGGCCATGCTTCCTTTCCGGAGACTTGTGTTAAAATAACCCTCCATAAGTTGAATTGTAGTGAACACAAGTTCTGTATGAAACACACTTTGGTTCCAAAGAACTATTTAAATGGTAACGTATGCGACATGACACATTCGGTATCGTATATTACTGACTTATTATTTGCAATGCAAGAGTTTAGGTAAATCTGAGTTTCCGTAGTAACCATATCAACAAAATAACTTTGGAATCTAGAAAAAGTCATGTTAGATCACATCTTTCAGGAATGTGTTTAGGCATGCTTTTTTATCGCAACATTTCAACCTTCATAACAACCATGTAGAAAATATATTTATAACATCACCTATAAGCAACACGGATCAAATTTTAATAAATGAATTGGAGGAAATATTTATGATTACGGCCCTTAATAAATAAAAAACACAAAAAAGGCGTGGCTTATGGTATTATGGCAGCTAGGTGAGTTACATAATTTTGACATCTGCTCCAAACCCGTTTTATTTAATGTTGGAGAACCTTCAAGAAATATTCCGTGTGATATGTTCTATTAAATATTGTTCCTTGTAGCATCCACGGCAAACATTTTTTTAACATCAACCAGATGGTAAGCATACTTTGACATATTTGAACTTTTGCGCCATTTTAAATCAAGCTTTATGAAGTACAAAAATTTTTTTTCTTGTGTACATTTTCTACAAAATTTTTGTTTTTGCAGGCCTTGAAATTGTTTACAAAGTTGAATGTAAGCAGAAGAAAAATGGCTTTGAACCTGGTTTAATCTGCAGATTGCTGTCTTATTTGACTTCTTAGTTAAGTGAGTTATCTCATGCCCACTTCGTCCCCTTATGATTTTTTGTGGTATGTTTCACAACCGCTTCTATAAATCATTTCATTTTTTAAAAAATATTTCCGTTTGATACTGTCATGTCAGTAAGAGGGCGATATATGGGAATTGTTTTGTCCATCTGTTATTGTCCATCTGTCAGTCTGCCTTGTCCATGATGTAACCTCTCTACTTTATCACTTAATATCAACAAGTCGGCACTATTGGTGAATTTGGGATGAGTACGTGTTGTGCACAGTACGGTTGACTATAGTACCACTCGGGGATGTAGTAATGTGACCAGTTTAATATAATTGCACAAAAAAATGTCTTGATTTTTCTATTACGCTTAGGCATCGTTTAAAAACCGATTGCTAATAGTAGAATACACAATTATGTATTGAAAATATTTGATCCGATCGGCATCAGCAAAATATAGTATTTTATTATCACTGAAATTATCACTGAAATCATTAACATACAATTTCAAGAGTATTGTGACTCAATTGTCTAAACTAACAGAAAAACTCAAAGCAATATTTTTTTAAAAATTAACAAATAATTGAATTATCTTCGTTAAAAACTGAAAATTTACAATGAACTTAAAATATTGTGAACTGAATCGGAAATTATCCAAACAGTTCTATCACAAGTCCTAATATAAGAGGTTTTCGAATGAATTCCAGATCTTGAATATGCTGCTGTACCAAAAACCTTAAATGTGCTGAAGTACCTATAGTATTGATGTATCACAATGGCATTGTCCCAAAATCCTTTGAATGAATTCAAACATGCCACTAGGTTTACCTACCATTTTGAGCTTTATGTTAATTTAGATGCCCCACATAAACATATTACGTTAGTTAAGCTCTATTTTTAGACGAGGAAAAGGTATTCCCAGGCCAGAGCTTGATTTTCTCTGTACATGATTGACAACCTTTTTTCACAGAGCACAAGCTGACTTTCTCGTTTCCCCGACATTTGAACAAAACCAAGCATAAAACAAAAACAAACAATTGCCCCCTAACAAATGTAAAAGTAAAATTTATTGGCATTACAGGGTATTGCGCCTGTAAAGTTGTCACTGCAAATTATTGGGCCAACATTTGTTTGAACAATTACTGTGTATTTTTATTTTATTTTTATTGTCGTTTTGTTTAAATGAATAAAAACATTGATATTCTTACAAACGTATTTTACATGGATCTTAGTTTTACGATTTACGAACATTCTGTCATTTAATGTACACTAAACAGTTCACTGAGTGGTGTTGATATACTATGTAAGCGTAAAAGAGACTAACAATAATAAATAATAGTAATAGAAGTGTAAAATGCCAGTAATAGTTTGGTTGGTTATTTTTTGTTGGTTTTATGCGATTTTTTTTTAGCACGTGATGAACGGTACACGGTAGCTATTACATCTGGTGGAGGAAGAAGCTGGGAAAAAAAACAGAACAGACAGAGGAAGCTATTGGCTAGATTTCTCATCGTCTCGCATAGCCCGAACCTGAGCTTCGAACTAGGTGAGATGGCAGCGATCAGTAAAAGACAACCCCTTAGACCACTAGGCCACACATGATCCATTTAGTAATAGTAGTAGTTGTTGTTGTCTCTTTTGTTGTAAGTAGACAGTAGTTCTTGTGGTTATGGGCGTAATAATTAGTTGGCGATAATATGATAGAGGAAATAATATAATTGTTTTTCGGTCTGTATATCTCCCTACAATAATAATAATAATAATAATAATAATAATAATAATAAGAATAATAATAATATTCTTTGCTGTGCATTTATATAGTGAATGCTATAATACCTACCGTCGTTACAATAATATAGTTCTGAGAAGCTAATAACTAATTTTGCGTATGTGCTCACTGTAGTCCTGGAAAAGAATGCATACAATGTTTCAATACATGCATATACTTAATGCAGGTTTCACACATGATGAATCTACGATGAAATGCTTCTCGTGGATATTTTTGATAGGGATATAGCGCAAACTCTCAATATTGTTATATATTACATGTGTAGAATAGTTGAATAAACACTGATACTAACATATCAAACTTGGGAGAAAGAGAAATTCTGACTTACTTGCACATGCTCTGTCGAATCTCTATTTGCCAACCTCTCAGCGCGAATAAACAGTATAGTCTGAGGCTAGGTGTTCTTTGCCATATGGCACTAGTAGTCATTGAGAACCGGTTTTAGTATATTAGTGCAATGAATGCGTAATTTACCGTCGACCCACAATTGGAGGTAATTCCATCCCCTCCGTTTTTTGTCTTTGACTGGAACTCACTCCCCTTCAGAGCACTTGATATTACGGAAGGCAATTTTACATAGCAGAGTGAGCATATTTTCAGAAATATACATTTATTAATTAATAACAAATACATACAAATATTATACCTGAATTTCCTCAGCATCTTGTCAGGCAATCTTTGAATAATTAAATCAGCACATGATTGTTTTTATAAGGGAGACAACAATTTGGGTGGAGAATGAACCCGGGAAGAGCCCCGAAAGAACCACAAGGAAGCTACTGGGAAGCTGTTTCACATACCCACGTTGGTCAAGTCGCGACTAAACTACACGCGGACACAGGTACGATACGACTGATACGTTAAGACGAGCAGCTTAGAACACTATGGGCCCCTACCAGATAATTGGTAAATTATTCACAAATATGTCAGTCACAATTTTCAAGAGTCATTTTCAATAATTATGATAAAACATTTCACTTAGAAGTCTATATAATTTTTATTATTACTAATCGTCAATCAAGTCATTGCAGTGATTAATCTCCATCTCTCTTTACGTATCTTGTGATAACGTCTGGGCTATTTTACTTATTTTACCTAATTATCATGAGACTGATGATGTTGTTGTAACGCAAGTTCTTGTTTAAATCCTAAGTCACCCACATTTCTGTCATTCGTTTTTAAAATACCAGGTTGCGAACCGACTATATTTTCCGACTTATTTTTTAAACACCAATACGCTACCCACAACACGATATTTTGTTGACACACTAAGGCACCTACTAACTTCGCCACGAAAATATTCATAAAACTCTAACCCACCAATGCTCCTGTCGACCATTTTTTCCACAAAAGGTTTAGCCAACAATGCTACAAAATCCCAACAAAAACTAGACTACGAACACTCATAATGTACATAAAAACGAACATCTAAATAGTGGGAAAAAAAAATGTGACAAATTTTAATGGTAATACTATTCCACCAGCATAGAAACATGTCAGAATAATACCATAATCGATTGTCTAAAACGTCTTTAGTAGAAATCACGAGAACCCAGTGCTGGCGATGACCACGCATATAGTGCATTCTGCGCCTCGTCACTATAACCTCCCGTAATTTCCAATAAACAGAGTCGGTATTTGCAAACAGTTAGACTTAGATACCCATCAATTAGACTTGCGTAATCATACTTGAATATCCAACAATTAGACTTAGATATTCAACAATTAGCCATTGTTGATGAAGTTTAGAAATTGTAACTTGTTCTGCTTAAATCCACGAGAGCCTACTTAGAGCGAATATGTTGTAAATTAGGGCATAGCATATGCCACTATAACCTCCAGTCATTGAGACGTGATAGTCAACATAAACTTCTTTTATGCAGGCTTTCCCATAATAATAACTTCATTTCGTTTCAGTCAGTTATTAATCAGCGCATAAAGACGTGATGACAAAAATTTAAGTGAATAAATCCTTGATGATGGAGCTTACGATCACATGATATCAAGAAAAATCTACATAGAGAAGACAGATACATATAGTAAATATGTGCTTACAATTGACTGAAGATTCATCTAAGTAAAAATGTCATGCATATATCTTAAGCGTGTTTCATTGTTTTAAGTACCGAACACATGTATTCTAGTAGCTATGCAGTTAATCTATTACAGTGTGATACACTTCAGTGTTTGATAGTTCTAGTTAGTAACGTTATTCATGCAAATTCGTCAACATATAAGCTCAGACAAAAGTCAAACATAATATTAATTAAATAAACATACCGAAAGCTTAAACGTAACGTTATTGTTTTTTTTTTATTAAAAACAACAGAAGTTGTTTAAGATTTATCATGCCCGTTTAGTTCTTATCTGTTACATTTTACGAACTTAGAATTTTCCCTCAATTCTCCTCTTCACTGCCCCTCACGTAATGAAGTTTTTGTAGTAACTAATTTCCTCGATTTATTTTCTTTTTTCATTTGTTTGCTTTTAATCTGGTCCTATCGCTTGTGCTCTTAGATAAGCAAACGTATAAACTGCCCCAGATAAATCGGAATAACCAAATTATGACTTCTTCTAAACCCATATTAATCGATGAATCTTATTTTAATATGTAATATCCTGATCTGAAGCAAGCTATGACAGATTGCATGGATTGAATTTAATGATCCCTGTCAATAGTGTTAGTACTCAGTTTATCCGATTTCCATTTATTAATGTACATTTATCACTTTTCATCGTACGATATTTCTGGTAATGGATTTTCTTTATCTGCTTGTTTGTGGTTGTTTATCAGGAATAAACAGTTTTGTATCATGACTAGATGACTTTTTTAAAATATATCATCAATACTTAACCTACAATTAGACAACGATCTATTAAGAAATATATTTTGTTCTAATTAGTGATAGTCTATCTCTGCTTTCTTGTTCTTCTTTCTTTACTAGTATTTCTCTTCATTCACTAACTTTTATGCTTTGCCTTTTTTATATTGTTTTGAACGGTTTTCAATCTGAATTGTATACGGCATTAAATGACTGTGCTTTTAGGATTGTTTAAAGCTGTTCAAGGAATGTTTCAACTAAATGTTGCATGGATATAAACGTATCTTCAAGTAATCTCTCAAACGCATAACAGTACAACTTAGAAGTACACTTTTGATTGTACAAATATTTATGAATAAATGATACAAGATGATAGGAATGAGGTATGCGTCAGATGTGACAAACGTCAAGATCTGAATGAGTTCGGTACAGTACGTGTGAATGTACACATGAAACGTTGACAAAACAAATCAGGAAATAAAAAATGTATGTGACAAAGATACTATGACCAGACGAATTTCAAATTTCATCATCTGGAAGCAAATAGATTTTAACATGCAGAAAAGCATGAGGCTATTACTTTAACGGTAAGGCATATTTTTTGAGGCTTTGTTTCAAATTACTGGATTAATCTGGTCTGAATTAATGATGGTCTTCCTTTTAACTGGGGTCTAGAGGATTACCAAGCTGAATTATCTAAGTCTAATTGCTAAATATATGTCTGGTTACCAAATGCTAACTGTTGGACATCTGCGTCAGAGCATTTGTCATTTTTGAATCTATCTAATGACAGGAGGAAATAATATGCATTTCGTACATATCCATGTTTTCTTTCTTCTCCTACAGGTCTGTTACTTGATCAGTATTGTTGCATTTAGTTAGAATTAGCTTTTCTATTGCACAAGGATAATATTAACAATTGCCGTGGAAATCGGTTATTACTTCTAAATTTTCTTTTTGAAAATCAGTCACAACTTGTACCATTTTTCCAAAACAATAAATCGTCCACGATTGTTAAGTACACTCATTTTTATACATACATATGAACATTGTATAGGAGTGCTAATAAAGCTTTGTTATGTCGTTATATATGTCCTTTTAGACAATACAATCCCTATATACGTTATGTCCTTTTAGACAATAAAATCCCTATATACGTTTGACAGACTCCGCAAGGCCAATCGAAGATAGACCCACCAAATGTATTATAGCATATTCTAACTAAGAATGCTTAGAAGGGCATCTAGTAAATGGATCGGGACAGTTGAAACACCATGACAGACTTGAAGCGGTCGGAGATGCCCCTAGTCCAGAGACCAATAAAGAAATTTGATCATTCCTCGGTGATTGGATTCTATAGGAAATTCATTTCAAATTGTGCGGCTATAGCTAGCTCATTAACGGAGTTAACTAGAAAAGGGCAATCCAATAAACTGTCCTGGGGTTTGTGTCAGGAAAGAGCTTTTAACGCACTTAAACAAAAGTTGATTAGAGCACGAATTCTAAAGTTGCTAGAACTCAACAAAACATATGTACTGAGGACTGATGCGTCCGATACGGGATTAGGGATGATTTTGCTACAGGAGCACGAGGGGTTAATGTTGCCCATTGCCTATGCAAGTAGGAAATTGCTGCTTCCTGAGCAAAACTACAACGTAATCGAACAGGAGTGTTTAGTCCTAGTGTGGGGAATATGTAACTTTTACACGTACCTTTTCGGGAGGTAATTTGTTCAAACGGACCATCCGCCGCTCATGTATCTAAACAAAGCATAAGCAGCCAACGCAATACTGATGCGGTGGGCATTGATTTACAGCCATATCATTTCCGAATTGAGGCGATTCAAGGGTAGGAAAATGAAGAGGCCGATTATGTAAGTAAGGTGTGATAGCGGATCAGTTTTACTATGACATTCTAGCATTCGAAATTGGATCTTTCAGTACCTTTTTTCCGTGCTTTTCTAAAAGTATTGCAACTTTTTAAGGGGGAGGTATTGTCACGGAAATAATAGAAACATTATATCTAGTTGCTGACCTTGTTCCAAAATCAGTGACAGTTTTGGTAAACAACTTTCTTTAATTTTTTTTATTTTTCTCAGAGTAAGAATCATTAACTTGAGTCAAAGTCATACCTGTACTACGTGACAAGCATCATGTGCCAATTGTAACAAACTTCTATTTTTTCCGGAAGAATGAACTTTTGACCCTCATTCGGGAATCTGTTTTGTGTCTTAATTAGTCGCATAACTGATGTTTTGATTAAGGTTTGTCAGTTGGGCTTAAAACACTTGAAACGTTAAGTTGTGTTATGTTGTGACCAGTTTGGACTGAATTTTACTTTCTTCAAATTGTTGCATTCAAGTGAATCTGTTCTCTGGAAATACAAAAGTGCTCTGACAAAATTCTTGAATGAAGACATTCATTGGAATTTATACTGAATTAAAAACTGGAATGATATTTTCTGTGATTTAACAAGAGACTGTTGACACGTCTGCACTTCGTAGGATATTACAGACGTCGTCGCCTTCGATTTTGGATCACATCAGGAATTGAACTCGATTTCATTCAGGACTTTTTATTACTAGGACTTCTATTTTTAATTCTTGGATTAGTTTTGGATTTAATTCCCAAAACCGTAAGTACCTTTTGTTTCTCATTTTTCTCTTTTTATTCTAGGGAAATAATTATTTTTTAAAATTTACAAAGCGTGTTGTTTTCACTCTTTTCTGTTATTTCAAGAGCATAGACTCCTAACATATATCATACATTATTTCAATGCAGTGAGTTCAGTTCAGTCCATGCTTACAATGGGAAAACCGACTTTACCTTGAGCGCCCTGGCCGTGCATTGCAACAAAGCCAGTTTACATATATTCTCATGGTACATTCAAGCTACACATTAAGAACAGTCTTGCCAGTAAGTGGTCCACTTTAAGACACAATATCTCCAGCTGTAGAGCTGAAACGGGGTGTAGGGCTGAAAAGGAGTAAAGGGCTGTAGGAGTGACGGAGTGATAGTGATACTGACAGAACTATTCTGTATCTTTGTGCCTGCACAGTACAATAGGTGCTGCTTTAGCCATGGTGCTAATTTAGGTTTGTATATACCCGGTGTGCTTCTGTCGGTGGTTTAAGTTGGTCCTGAGGAAGCTGGTGGTTACCTCGTGGTGACCAAAGTTTCAGGACCAACGGGTCGGCAGGGAACAAGAGGTTCTACATATTCTTAGGCAGACAGTGAGAGGCGGACCATTCGTGAAGGCACCTTGTCTATCCAACGGAGTGATTGGGATGAAATTACTTTGTGGCTATGAATTGGACGCTGCAAGATATATGTCCTAATTTCTACTAAATCAGTTGTCACTATTGGAGTGAACAATTGTCACTGTTTATATGGAACCAGTTATCACTGTTTGAGTGAAGCCATATTCATTGTTTTGAAATTCAAGTATGATTGGTTGAGTGGTAATTTATTGTTTCTTTTTAATGCTTAAATTTGTTTAATTACATTTCATTTATTATTATTTTCTGTTCATTTTAAATTACATCTTACAATGCGTTCCAGTTAGGAACCGTATCATTTTTTGTTCTATTATTTCAGTTATTGTTCAGTTATCTAACATGCATTATTGTGTTAAAAGTCCATGCATGGAATTTATGCGCAAGAGCTTGTGGTATGATTTTGTTCTATCTTTTATTATCTATAAATAAACATATTTTTGTTTTATCATTCTTAGTGTCTTCATTGTGATCTGAGCCCAACCCGGACATTCTGTTATAACTGGGACGATTGTGTCGGCAGCAACAGCTTATGGCAATTTTGATACCATTTATGAGTATTTAAGCATTCATTCTTCACGATATTGGGTGTTTTCCATTGAGATAGGGATCAATATGCTTGTCGGCTCAGCTTGCGTGACGTCCATAAGCCAAATTAAAAAGGTCTTGAATTGTAAGGCGATTGGGTTCCCAGTAGGAAGTTAAAGCATACATCTTGAAAATATTGTTATCGCTATATCGCTACATCTTCTGAATGGAAAGTCATATCGACATAGAGATTTTACCAGACCCTTTTTCGGATCTCTGGTTGGTGCTGAATGCAACTGGCGCCGATCATACATCCAATATGGCCACTATGAAAATATTTATCATATTTAGTTGTTCGTGATTATCAGTTGTGCCAATCTGGTAACAAATGTGGTTGCCATCACGATAATTTTGAAAATATCGCTATTACTCTTCTTGTATGGATGGTTATATTGGCACAAGGATTTCACTGAAATTCGACTCATTAGTCTATTTTGTCCTAAATTAAAATGGTGCTGATCTTACTTCCAATATGACTGCCACAGTGGTCAATTTGAAAATCTTGTCGTGCAAAACTGCATACTGCTTCTACATTCAGCGTTACAAGTAGAAGTGGTCTTATCTTGAATGCTTTGAAATTCTTTTCAAATGTTTGAGCGTCAATTTCTTCGAGGGAGTATTGTTGTAATATTCTGATTACAAGCTTTAGACATGCCGTGGGAAGCGGACCTGGTGTAAATAATGGTCTGAAGGAGAAATTATTCGCAATATTAAATCACACATTTATATTTTGTTTTATTTAGGGGTCCTTCAAGAGCATTTTTAGGCCCTCACTTCGTTTTAATTTGTATAAATGCTCTTTCATTCTATAACTTGAATACAGGTAAATATTTGTCTCCAGATGATGCAGCATAGTCTATATGTAATTGTGATACCCAGGATATCCAAACAAAATTAGACTCATACGATTTAGAGTTCAAAATTTGGCACAACAAAATTAGATGGCAATACATCTAGGTAAAGCATGTATGATTTTGGTGACATATTGAAAATTACACAAATTAGGGAATCCAGATTGATTTCTTACAATAAATAATCTACAGCTAGAGAATTTAATGATGAAATGACTTCAAGTGCATGTATAGATAATAATGTTATGAGATGGCTAAAGTGACATTATTTGTAAAACTGTTATCCAAACGTGCCATGCACAGTAGAATCAAGAACTATTTACCAACAGAAGTTCGCATTTTATATTACAACATATTTGTTCTTCCAGCTATGCAGCTGTGTAACCAAACCTTGTGAGGACTGATTCACTTCAGAAAAGGATATTGCATGTTGTTCTAGAGGTATATGTTGATTATTCATCATAAGCATTGGTTATAGAACAAGATTGGGTTGAAGCGTATGAAAGGACTGATTTTTATCAAGGCACTCATTGTAAGTATATATATATATATATATATATATATATATATATATATATATATATATATATATATATATATATATATATATATATATATATATATATATATATATATATATATATATATATATGAAGATACACATACACACAGGTGCACCGGATTACCTACATGATTTATTCATGCCTTATTCGACAATTTACAAGCTGTGCTTAACACCACACATAAACCATCCAGCGAAACCAAAAACAGAGCAATTTAAGAAAACCTTTCATTAATTTGGTAGCATTCTGTGAAATTAGCTTCAATTGCAGAGGATGTAATATGTTTATATAAGTCTAGAACTGGCTGAAATCTGCACATTCTGACAGACTCCAATGAAACATTTTTTTTTTAGTTTGACAGTGATAGCCACGGCCGTTGTATTGATATTGACATAGAATAATGCTAATACGGCAGAACATGCCCGATTAATGAAGCAAGCTGTTGTCTATTCTCGCCCGAACTAGTTATTTTCGTAAATATGTAGCTTTTACTACTGAACTTAACTTCGACAAATATGGATAGAAGTGTGTCAAAGAACTAATTGTTATCAAGGTAGTCATTTATCCTGAAAATATATTATACCTTAAATGATCATTTTGAGGTGAAATAATACCTTCATTAACATAAATGGCAAATGGGTGTTGCCAGTGTATTTATTTTCGCTTGTTAACCACTTAGTTTAGCATATTCGTTAATTCCCGAATTGATTAAAGTAACTTAGAAATGGTATAATTCCGTGAGAACCAATCGACGGAAAACTAGTATTACCAAACATATGTGCAAGGTCTATTTAAACCACATGTCATACACGGGGCTTGATTATCGTGACCACTTTTAAGAAATACTCTCAACTATAAACACTATCAAGCGAGAAATGGATTTGCATAATGTGCTGCTAGATCACATGAAATCACATATTAACTGAACATTTGTGCCCGCATTCGATGTCTCAATATTCGACAAAAGGGAGGCACTTGTGTCCGTTTATCTCTATTCCAGGAAATAACGAGTGGGCCCAATTCCAAATTTTCTGTTTTCATGGCGTAAGAAACTGTAAATATGAACTTTTGGATATTGGATCGGCAGGCAAGAAGTCATATTATATACCAATATATATTGTCTGGTGTATGGGACAACAGTTCTAACTTGCGTAAATTTTGTATAAAAATAATGATGCTTTCGACCCACCAAAGACGTCTTGGCGAAATTCCTCGAGAGGAATCGGATAAATAGAGTGTCCTTGTCCTTCCACTTTTGCCTTGGCAATTCTGGCGTTGGTTACATAAATAATGAGGATTGCACGTGACAATGTACTGCCTAGATACTTGAACTTGGCCACTGCCATAAGGGTTATGTCATTTATTGTGATAGTAACTCTTCGTAAGTCTTCTCTGGTACAGTTCGGTGTATCACCTCTGTTGTCCTGATACTGATTGTTAGAGCGCAATAGTCACAAACTAACACGAAATGGTCCATATTCCGTTGCATGTCAGATTCAGAACTGGCATTTAAAGAATTTCGTCAGCAAACAGAAGATCAAGAACAGTCACTTCCTGTAAATTCCTGTTTGCCCGTAGTCTCATTGTTTGAAGAACTTGCCATGTGTCAGATGTAATCCCAGTCTGGCTGTCACGGCAGTCATCAATAAGCAAGGTAAAGAACATCATACTGAATAGGGTTTGGGCCTACACAGAGACGTGCTTGACTCCACTGGTGAATGATTCAAGTGACCAACTGTCGTCCACGACACGAGCGAATTTCTCTGGGCAATCACATTTTACCAAGATCTGCCATTGATCTTCACAGCTTGCAGGGTCAAATCTTTTGTTTGGCCGATAAATGTCGCTTACAGGTTAGAGTCCTGTTCCTGACATTTGTCATGGACTTGAGGAGCTGCAAACACCATGAACATGTTACATTGTCCTTTCCTAATTTTGGTGTTTGAGAGGATACAGTTTGGCCTTATTTCAGATATGCATTTCTCAAACAACTGCTCGCTGCACTTAGTCATTTTCACTTCCTTTACTTCAGAGGTACGCTGGGAAAAATAGAGCTAATCATGTGTAGATTTGTTTACATTGTATAATTCAATCATTGCACTATCAGAAACTAGTATTGTCTACTCTGGACATTTCATTTTGCATACTTTTGTGACTGCGTTAGTGTTTTTGGACTAGTTCGATATCATTTCTCGAGCACAATGAGGCAGCCATTTCGATCAGCTGGTTGGTGTATGCAGCGCATTGTTTTCCATCATACCACATATCAAGAAAATATTCAGTCACAATAGAAGAAAGTACTAAATGGATGTGTACAGAGGGGTAGTTGCAAATGAATACTTCACATTATGCTAGTTGCTATTGAGAGAATTCTAAACTGCCGATATCATATATTGTTTTAGACCGTTGAGGTAAAATGGTTTACAAATGGAAATTTATTATAACAGGTTAGGTCACTAAAAACCTTATATGGATAATATTTCTATGCTCATTGTATGTATACAGTTGAAGTGGAGGTAAAATAAGAAAAGAGGCCGAGTTCCGAGTGCTGAAGAGTGAGTGTAATGTTTTATACTTCAACTCAGAAGCAAGTTTGGTGTATAACGAAACGAAAATCTCTTTTCCTGTAACAATACTTGATTTCCTTTATCTTGTGATAAAAATATATCGATATAATGTAACTCGTAGATTGACCAATTATTAAGTAATCGCTCTTTCTTACATACCACACGATGAAATATATCCAGTATTAATTTAGAAAACGAAAATATCCTCTCCATAATTCATTCTATCTGATTAAAAGCATTGTTTCACAGTAATTTTGCAAGAAATATTAGTCATAAAATATATCTTTTATTCGTGGAATGAAATGAAGCAAATATCGTCTTAATAATTGTATTGTGATTGGACAGTTAGAAATCCATACCTTCTAATGTGACATTGTCTCAAACATTACAATTGTCTTTAAAATCATAATAGTGTTCAAATATAAGAGAGTGACGGAACCGCACTTGGGTTTGATTTTACTAGATAACACAAGAAAATAATAAAGAGTTTGTTCTGGGCACATGCATCCACATACATGATTTTCAATTAGTTCATTAGCACTTATAAGGTTAAAATTAGGCTCATTAGGACCAGGCTTATTCCGACCATATTAAAAGCTGATTCGGAGCATGCAAATACAAAATATTGCTAACTTTCGCAGATGTTAACGGAACATTTACAATTGTTTAAAATATCGTATTTCTCATGAGTATATATGTGCGTTGAGTAGTTCAGAATTTTGTAAGAAATAATGACGTAAGTCTATACAATGATTACAATTATGAGCTTAATGATAGTTGGACTTAACACAGAAACTAGTCATAGCCTGCGATATGTTTTAAACATTCGTTAAATGTGCTAAGTAAAATTTCCTACAGTGTAAGGGGGATAATCCAATTTTCCAGTTAAATTTTAAATCACAAGAGTTCTTGCACTCTGTTTCCATGCATTACAGATGACCATGATCAATTTCTAGTTGTTTAAGACAGCGTGGCAGTCTCGGAAAATAAAGTTCTCATCCAACCAGCCTACATTATTACTAACTGTGTGCAACTATCAGGTCGTTTTCTGCTGTTGGCTTTCATTACTTTCAGACACTTGCCATGCAAAATTCAGCAAAGGGATGATATGGCTTTCATCAAAAATTGGGCAAAACAGAATATGCTGACAGACTCTCTCAATATCACGAGATTCTTGGAGCATTTGGTAATCTATAATTGTTGATGAAGTATTCGCAACAAGTGAAAAATGTGTGTATCTAAAATAATTCTGTCAGCTAGTGATATATGGATAGGACCTAAACATTATGTATGAACTCGTACTGTATTGACCCAGTTTAGTATTGCTGATCTTGATTCTCATTGTACATCAACATGTTTTCTTGACGATTTAACAAAA
>JAECUM010006859.1:0-41110 GCA_016617855.1 Megalonaias nervosa
AGAGAGAGAGAGATATATTAGGACTGTACATGTAGTATAGAGATTGTCGTGTTTTTGTAGGGCCTACTACCGGACAGTTTTCCATATATATTAGGACTGCAGTATATGCATAGTCAGTTTTGTGTTGATTACCAAAATAACAGATACGTTTCCTTTATGCTTAGATTTTATTTTATCCAATTGTAATCACCCGTCCAAGTGTGCATCCGGCGGGTCCATATCATATACGTGTACTATTTAATTGTTTAGATGTTTAAAATCGAAAACGGATTTGAGTTTTAAACCTGTATTATTGGGTCTTTGACCTACAAATTTGAGAGATGATATATTATTTTGTGTTATATATAATAAACTTTCTGGAGTTAGACTCACTGATATTATATTTGATAAGTATTGGTTGTTAGACTTATTAATATTACATATCTATTAGTATACCATGCGATATATTTTAAACTGTTATGACGCATTATATGTTTTATTGAAAAGTGTTTTTGTATTTGCATTACTGATTACAAGGCATCCACGACTTTAATTAAGGGGTGGTGCCATATATAACAATGTACTAGTGCCGTGGAATTTATTCGACCTTATCCTAAATGAGTTTCACATCACATCACCATCAACTGGTGCTGAGTTGTCTTAATATAAAACTTGTAGTGTTATATTATGTCTTGGTTAGGTATTAGGTTTCTTACCACTATAGTAGTTGACACAGAATAAGGCAAGATATAACTTGGTTTCGCCTTAGAACAATTTGATTATGTTCGTCGTACATGCGTACAACGTTACCTAGGGTGGATAATTGTTTTTTGTTTTAGTTAAGTGACTGAACAAACATGTATTCCGTCGTAGTTCGCTTGCGGCGAGAGACACTAAAAGCATGGTATGCACGGGTATTTTACCCTCACTAATGCTCATTCCTCTGAAGATTTAAGACTAGGTTTTTATCTAACTGACACACTGGTCTTTTGGATCTTGTCGAGGAGTGTACATTCTCCATTCGTTCTACAACCATAGGGGTAAGTGTTGCATTGTTATTTTATTTGATATATGAAGCATATTCAATTTTAATGCCATAGCGTGAAACGTTGTCTTTACCATTACGTGGATTTGAAACGATGTAAACTCTTGAATTGTTACAAGTTGCTATTAAGAGTTTAATTTAATAGAACGTATTTTTAGTTTTTAATTCCGTACTTGTTATTACGACTGGTTTGGTTTTATTGTAGCGGTGCAGCTGGGTAGCTGTGTCTGTGTGTAGCTGTAGTAGCTGTGCGTATGTATGCGGGTGTACGACAGAAGTACAAGATTTGTAAACTTGTGCGCACGGTGGATCCATGAAGGGGAGCGTGGGGTCAATACAAGTTTGGACCAACCCAAGGATCCAGGAGAACTGTGCGATTTGTCAGTTGGACACGTAAACCAGGTCAAGATGTTTCATTAGCAAGTTTTACAAATATTTGAGTCACACGTGGTTATGATTGTACGTGCTGTACAAATGACTGAGTTTCGAGTCATATGTTTGTTTCAATTGATTGTGGTTTCAATTGAGTACAATTTTGTTGTTTACATTACATGAGATTTATGTGAATCTCGCTTTCACAGCTTTCATTGTTTACATTACATGAGATTAGGTGAATCTCGCTTTGATCTCGTGAGATTATGTTAATCTTACCTTCATATCTGAATATATGAATCACATTTGTTTTGTTTTCACTGGTGAATGTTTGTGTTACGTAATCGAATGAGTCGTGTGTTTGAGGCGTGAAAGAATATATATATATATATATATAATCATAATCAATTCTTTTCATAAACTCCATCGTTCATCGCAATGTGTTGTGTTATTTAGTCCAAGCATCCATTCAGGTTAAATCCTGTTACAGTAGTTTGTCTGGTACACTCATAGAAGCTATATTTTTAAAAGGTGAACTTGTTCACCTTGTTCAGTGCAGAAATTTGGTTATAATACTAACATTAGCTGTTAGACAATTCAAGCATGATTATATATTAAACTACCGTATTCATGATTTTTTTTGGTACCTTTTTATTTTTTCGTTCACAATCCAGTTATCAAAATAAAAACTATATAAATGTATCATATTGTCCTACATATCATTTTGTATTTTTCGAAAAATCCTTTAAATTATTAGACATAAGATTTCCAACAAGATTTACGTTTGCAAGAAAGATCGTGGATACCGTATAGCCATTTCGTTTTAAACAAGTTATGGATTTTTGCTGAGAAAATACAATGATTGATGCATAAGCTCTCTAAAAGTCATTGCAATATATACTGGTGTTATTAACTGGACAAAGGCCTTCACAGAGCATAATCCTTAATTATCGTTAATTTGTTCTCCTTGTTAAGTCCGTCACTGTATAAAAAAACACCCAAGTGCGTTTTAAAATGAATTCGGAAGCCCGAGTTTTCTTAACCAGAAAAATTATATCTTAGTACATGCTAAGTGAAGACCAGACTAATAATGAACTTGTCCTATTATTTTATTATAGTCGTACAAAAATAAATTATAGAAACCTTGTTATTTCTATCGTCAATTGAAATTCACGGACTTCGTTAAATCGATTCGTACATATAGTTTTTAAGTGCTTCTACTGTTTTGACTTGAATATAATATTTTGTTACGAATCTATTATACGATATTCCCGTGTATTATCTTTACTGGCGAGTTCGAATAACAAGTAATGTGTATGATCGCTGGTCTTTAAAATATCTGCTGTATAGACAATGGCCTCGATAGCACATTGACATATTATCATTTCCCTAAAGAGAGCCTCATTTCCCTATTGGCAGCCTCGCCGATTTAACATCTTCTGTCAAAATCTTGCCCTCTATCTGGTTTTAACTGGAACGACCAAAGCTCTAAGCTTATTTAATTCGCGTGTAAATAACACTGCATGGCCATGTGGTTATTGTAACAATGTGTATCGCAATTAAAGCAAGAATGAATTGTTGAGTTGGAGGTGTTTATTGATAATGGAACATAGTTGTGTGCACGTGTGAACGATACGAGTCCATGTGCTCGATTTTGTTTAAATTATACAGTGTTATACGATGTTAAACAACCTCAACGGTATCATTCTGGAAAATGTGAGGATATTTTTCTTCTCCAGAATGTTGTTCTTAAAACATTTTTTCCTGATATAGTCGGATGATTTATGAGTAAATGTCACCAACGTCTTAAACTCCTCCTTTGTGAACTAATTGCTCATAGAATTACTTTGAATTCTTACCAGGAACACTTTGCTAATTGGAAAACAATTTAATTCCATTGTTTATCACGATTAAACAGATTGGTCACGACACTTCATAGATCGGATAAGACAAAGCAATTAAATTCAACCATTGTGAATGGCATAATGATATTGTTAATTGCTTTCGAAATAAATGGCTATTTGTCTAGTGTTTTTAAATTCAGGCAATACTTAAAACATGTGACTTGATTGGGCATTAGTAAGATATAATTCGTGACGTAGAATAGCCAAAATCGCAGTGGCTCCTAGGATGAAATCCAAGTTAAAGGTGAAATTGGGAATATGACTCAGAAACGCAGACTGACGTGTGTGTGTGTGTGTGTGTGTGTCTGTCTCTGTTCATAGCTAACACTTTCGTGACTGTAGATAATAATTTGATGGAATGTTTTCTTGAATGACTGCTATCAATGTCGGGTGGAGATGTGTATTCATGAAGTTGACATCTTCTATAAACAACCAAACGCGCTTGCAAATTTGTATTTAGTTCGCAAGAGTGGCTCTAAATCCTTTCGTTAAGAATGTTTCTGAGATGTTATGACGGATTTGTGTCCTTGTCTATGAAATTCCCATTTATATTAACATCATAATAGAAAGTAGAAATGACCGAAATCTATTCCATTTTTGATTACTCCGATACGTAACTCCGAAAGTCTCTTATGATTCGTTAGCATAATATCGCGCAGTTTGAGATCTTGGTAATGCCAGAGTAAACTAGCACCATCAAACAATAAGTTTGTTAATGAGGCTGGCTCTATCATTAGAGACCTGATCATGTTGTATGAATTTAATGATGAAAAATGAGGAAAGGCAAGAGTTTACCCTTGGCTTGCATACCTTATAGGTGCGTCCAGATGTCCGACTTATTTTCTTCAACGAAGCCTTAATTATATTAAGGCGTGTTGTGTAGAAAACAATTTGCACGTATATTCGTTTCGTTTTATTTGTATTCCTTTGTTGTTGCGTGCCATTATATGCTCTTGTATGAATAAACCGAGGGAAATAATGACAGTAACAAGAAACATGTCGTTGTAGTATCAGTAATATTACTAGTGACAATGAACAACAGCTAAATAATCAATGATGATAATAATAGTGCATTTGTCCTGGTCGCAGTAGTATTTGTACGATGCTCCATAATGCTGTAAATAACCAGAATAGTTTTATCAATTTTTATTCCTTAGAAAACTTTTTACTACTTCAAGTAGAAATTATATGATCATATCCGTTTGAATCAATGTTCTTGTTCCTTCAGTTTATTTGTTTTTTTGATATCTTAATAGATGTCTCCCATTGTTTGCATTATCATGATCGTCTGTGATAGAGCATTGCCCTGCTTCAACTACCTACCCCTGTGGAACCCTTCTCTTCCCAATGTGTACTATTTGTTTTAACGAGACAATGAATATAACACTAATAAGAATATACTAATATGAAAGTGACCTTACAGGTTCTAAAATAAGGTTGCTTAGTCTGTTGTATTTTAATGTGTCTTAAAATATAGAATGAAAATGGCTAAAACTGTCGTGTCGTTAGGTTGCACTCTCGGCTACGTCAACATTTTTGCAGCGGCACAATGGCAAATCGACCGCGGGTATAGGTAAAGGGGGTTAACCTGTTAAAGGTTAATTAATATTCTCAGATCGGATATATAGTTTAAATGTAATTAAAAAGATAAAATATATTAACCTTTTCACACTTCAGTATGTCTCAAGTGACAGTGAGTCAGACGAATCATTGATTACGATTATATTTTAGATTCAGGCATAACATGTACATTTTGTCGATAGCAAATATAAATAGTTGAATAAAATAACAATTGAACATGATGTCGCCTTAGATTTGCAACACTGACATTGCCTTGGTAGAAACAGGCTATTTTCATTTTCATCTTTTACATCAGGTAGATCAGTCAGGAGAACAGGACCATGTAGTTCTTTGTTTTGAAGAGGGCATATATATATGTGTGTGCTTTTTTATATGAGTATTCTACTAATTCTTAATCATATAATTAATTCTGATCGTCAGATGCTGTTTTTGGAAACAATTAACAAAAATATTTTCTTTTACTTCGTATGTTTGCCTCTCTGCCTTTTATGAATTCCATAAAAGCATTTCTACTTCTGGATAGACCGCTCCGATGGCCTAGTGGTTAAAACGTCCGCCTCGGATGCGGGAGGTCGCGGGTTCGAACCCCGGCCGAGTCATACCAAAGACTTTAAAAAATGGTACTAACAGCTGCCTCGCTTGACGTTCAGCATTAAGAAGTTAGTGTTAAGACTGGTCGGCCTGGTGTCAGGATAATGTGACTGGGTGGGACATCATGCTACATGTCTGCGGCATGATGCCCCAGTGCTAGACATCACTATAAACTGTCACACTGCAGACATCGTAGCGATATGACTGAAAAATTATTAAAGCTACGTTAAAAATCTAAATCACACACACTTCTGGATAGACAGGTAGTTGATGTCCAACCCGACCAGCACGTCCTACGTAACTTCCAAAGTCCTATGTTCAGGCCATGTTCATATGTATGAGTTGGTGCGCGTATCGTACTGTTGAATTAGTACGAGTTAGCATGGTGGTTTAATCCGACACATTGCTATTTTGTATCATTTTATAATTGTTTATTCCGCAGATTTTACCCGAATGAGGCAATGAGATATAATCTTTATCACCCTCAGAGTTCTATTTTGAGTTTGTTCACACCTGTACGGAATTAAAGGGCACTTCTGCGAGGATAACGGAAAGTATTAGTTTCTTAGCAGTGTACTCTTTATTCAACAAATATTGAAAACCATCATTAAAAGTCGTTTATAAAGTTAACACATGGTTTGAGAAAGAACATCTGAATAAAATGTCAGTGGAAAATTGTAATAATTATCTACGGAAAATGGGTTGGACGTATCATATAATCTAATGAGAATACGGTAGAGGTATCAAACAAAAAAGTACTTAGAATAGAGTAGAAGTATTATAAATTTTGTCCTGAAAATGGGCAATAAATATCATACAACTGTCTAATTAGAATGGGAAGAAGTATAATACAATTGTCCACTGAGAATCGGGTAGAAGTATCTTACAGTTGCTTCTTGAGAATGGGAAAGAAATATAAAATTTTCTACGGAGAAAGGTGTAGATGTGTCATGCGACTGTAAACCGATAATGTCACACGAAATAGATAATCTAATGGAAACATCATACAGTTGTCTAATGAGAAAGGTGTAAACATATCATACGGATCTGCTCATAGGTAAAGCTACTTCCATTTCATAGAAGTTTAACATGGGATGATTACTCAGTTAAATTGGATAACATTAATTTTCGTACATGAGATACGCGTTGGTGGGAAATATATTGCTCACACGAAACTGAAGTTGTTTGCAGGTGTGTATGTTCTATGCATATGAGTACAGTATGCATATGTGTTTAATTGTTCTATTTCGCCGTGTGTGAACGATACTGAAGTCCGCATTGTACATCATATATGAACATGTACAATTTATCCTAGTAGAGGATTGGATACATGTCCATATAAACGAGTTCTTACAACAAATAATGTAACAATAACTAGTTTACTTGTAAAACAAATTAGAAATGAATAGAATTTATAAAATTAGGAAGAGAGAAAGGAATGGAAAATTTCTTAACTAAATACCACTTTGTGCCTTAATAAATTTTAAACAAAAATTGACTGTCGAAAATATTGCCTAAAGTTCCAAAACTCCATACAGAAATATAACAGACTCAACAAAAATAATAAAAAAACTAACAATGATCGTGATGTGGTTAGAGTGAAACCTGCTGAGATGACTGCCCACAAGCATCCCACAACACCTTATATACTACCCACAAAATCCACAACCAACAGAGGCCACAAAACCCACAGAATCAACAAAGCCCACAGAGCCCACATAATCAACAAAAGCTTGTTAGAGAATTCAAACATAAGCTAGTACGGCAAAAGTACCTTTAGTCAATTTTAATAATGATTATATAAAGATATCTCCTACTCCGTATTTTAAAAATTACTACCGTACGATTGTATTGCCGAACAAAATAAAGAGTTCATTTTTTTGCGGAGACCTATCAATTATTAGAAAAATTAAACAAAACATAGAACAGTAGAAAATATTATGTTAACATATTAGAAAAATTCCCAAGTAATGCACTGATTGAGAACATCGACAACGAATTGGGTGGCTTGCATGAATAATATTTACTATATATATATATATATATATATATATATATATATATATATATATATATAAATAATCACTCCAAACATGCAGTTTATTACAGTATGTCCGAATGGCAAAACTATTAAGGCCTCAAAGTTTCAATGGAGAGACGAGATCCTTTAATTAAGGACCGTAATTCGTAGAAAACAAAATCCCACAAGCTGCTTAATTACTCATGACTTACAAGTGTGCCAATCCATATGGATGGATACAGATCTTCTCAGCAAATTGTTAGGTTACAGAGTTTCTTAGCCACTTGCTGGTACATATATTGTTACTTGACAAGGGCTCGTACTCAGTAACAAAGAAGAGAGTGAAGCCAACAAGCTTTGCATATTTAAACAGGATAATTTTTTTCCCTAGAAAACACGGTAAACATGTGAAAAAGGACTTACAGTTTGTGAACATAATCCAAAACATTAATCCTAGAATTGAAAAATATAAGTCCTATCACTAAACAGTTCTAATTGAATCCAGGTTCGAATCTCGACGAGGTTCCAAGATGGAGGATGATGACGTCAGGTGAGGTCTTTGTATGAATGTCAACTTATAATGTTCCAATTTAGAAATCCAGAATAAATTTCCAATAAATGTCCTTGTCCAAGAATTTTGATGAAGAAAAGCACTTGTAGGTTTTCTAGAGTGAATAAATTATTTTAAATAAAAAAATCAACTCAAACGGCAACACCACAGAATACCTCTGTACCCCAAAGTTATTTTTTTACGACAAACTATTTCATGGAGATGTGAGTATTTCAACCCAACTAAAATGTCATTTCAGACCCGCGTGATGGGTCACGTGGTCAGTTAATCATCGAACAGCGCATTAAAAAAAATGCCATTTTACACGTAGGCCAGAATAGTCCTATCTAAAGAATCAGATTCTCACGCTGGAAATGAATAAAAAAGAAAGGCTGTTTACAACATGGCTAACGCGTGGGCCGAACATGACCTTTGTTTTCACTAGATGTTTACAAAATCTATGAACCAAAGTGAGCTAAAAATAGTGTTTAAGTCATATTTTGCGTTCTAATTAGACTGAATATTTTTTCTTCACAAATATCAAATCCCGTGAAAATAATCATTACAATAAAATGTAATGAAACAAAAATAAAAAAAAATTAAAACTAACACACAAGTAATTAAATTGCATATTCGTAACAACACACACACACACACACACATACATACACACGCATACATATATATATATATCATCTTAACTTCAGTTTTGGTTTCATTGGTCTTTGTGAAGAACTCAGTAGCAGCTGTAAATACATACAAATAAGTTCGTACCTACGTCACTGTCTCTTATGATCTGTAATGTAGCAGGAGCATACGTATTTGAAAAGGTTTGAGTATCTCTGCATTTTCGAATCTCCTTTCTGATGGAAGGCGAGGATAGAAACATTTTGTTCTACCACAACATAAAACAAACTCTACAGGTACAAGCGAACTGCACCATGACTTGACACGATAACAAATCATTCAAGAGTTATACAGAGGTGATCCTCGTGTGAATGTGCAGTCACATTTCTTGGACTTGTTCTACACCTTAAATTGTTTCATTTATTACGGTATACACTTCAGTGTAACACGAGCATTTTCAAAATATGTGATAAGCTGCAATGGGTTGCATACAAGGCAGTTTGAAACCTAACGACCCCAATAACTGATGAAAGCAGGAACATCTTTTTGCGTGAATCCTCGGAGTAATAGTACATATACCGGACAAATGTTTGAAGATCATATACTGAAATAATTATAATCATTCATTTATTTGAAATATGCCTTTTCAAAATGGTGTTAACCCTGTTGATATTGTGAATATATCTCTAGAGAGAAGCTTATTAGCTCTGGAAATTGCAAGTTTCATGTAACATATCAATAAGACAATGCCCTCCAATCATATTTGCGTCAAAAATTACAAAGTTTGTTTTAATAAGATATATACTGAAAATGAATTCAAAAGGTCATGGGCAATCAGGTTGTTGGAAACAGTAATGAAAATATAAATAAATTAATTATAGTTAAATGTACCTTGAATTTGTAAGCGTATGGTTTATATATTCGACAAGTTCATTTACGTGTGCTTCTTTTAGGCGATCGAAAGAAGCCGATTCATCACAAACAAAAGAAGCATTTTCTAAGTCAATTGCCGTCGGAGTCAGATGGTAGTAAAGTAAAGGAGTTCATAGATCTAGGTGCAGCTTCAGAAACCCATTTTGACAGTTTTTTCTTTCAGTCGAGAACTATTTCTGTAAACTTGCCTGTAAAGAGTAAAGTTGCTTCATCCCCGAGCCCGAGGACACGCTGACACCTAACCTGTTTTCTAGAACACACGTTACGTGCAAGACTAGGCAGCACTTGTAACAGCCAGGTGCTGCTTGACACTGACCCTGATAATAGTATTAAAACCATATTCCATCAACGTCAGTGAACTCTCACACACGAATTGTATATCTGCAAGAAAAAGAAAGATTTAGACTTGAGGAAGGAAGAAAATATGAAAATATCATTAAAGAAAATGTAGACAAGAAATGAAAGACTTTCAGATGAATTGATTGCTGCATAAATCAAACACAAATGATGTAAATGTTTCGTTGAAATAATTGAAATGCCTTACATACCTATTTCAAAGTGTTATTTTGTTTCCACTGTCATTTATATCTATATCATTTGTAACACCTAGTACATGATTTTATCTAATTCTTGAAATTTTTAATCGTGGCTGAAAACTGTATTATTTTCATATTATCATAAGTTTGATTGTGTCTACGTGACTAGGGTCTCTTTTAGGAATATTAAGGGCAGAAAATTGCATAGGATTTATAAATAGATGTATACGTCGAAAATTACTAATAATAAGAACTGTTGACGACTTTGGGTTATTGTTTCATTGGCCGGTGGGATTTAGACGGTTCTAGAAGAATTAAATAATTTCCCATTGGTTGGGTAAGGTCATATGAAAAGACGTTTCCAATAAATCGAGTAGTATGATCTATCTGTAATCAATATTTTGGTAAGTCTTACACAACGTGTTAGTTTTGCTTCTTTCTGCTACTCATTTTATTGGGACCGCTCCGATGGTCTAGTGGTTAGAGCTTCCGCCTCGGATGCGGAAGGTCGTGGGTTCGATCCCCTGCCGAGTCATGCCAAAGACTTACAAAAATGGTACTAACAGCTGCCTCGCTTGGCACTCAGCACTAAGAGGTTAATGTTAGGACTGGTCGGCCTGGTGTCAGGATAATGTGACTGGGTGGGACATCATGCTATGTCTGCGGCATGATGCCCCAGTGCTAGACATCACTATAAACTGCCACACTGCAGACATCGTAGCGATATGATAGAACAATTGTTAAAGCTACGTTAAAAATCCAAATCACAACAACTACTCATTTTATTGCCATGGAGTCATAACACAACTAATAAGGTAATAGATGTGAGATTGAAAATTAATTTCCTACAATCCCAACATTGGTTAACTTAGTGATAATTGGTTCATTGTTTCTTCAACATCGTAAGGTTTGAATAATAATAATAATAATAATAATAATAATAATAATG
Source organism: Megalonaias nervosa (assembly GCA_016617855.1). NCBI lineage: Eukaryota > Metazoa > Mollusca > Bivalvia > Unionida > Unionidae > Megalonaias > Megalonaias nervosa. The sequence goes on from JAECUM010006859.1 coordinate 11,088, forward strand.
TTATTAATACAATATTATTTTTATCAATACTAGTATAGATAAAGAAAGAACGTACATGTTCTAAACCTTATAGCCATCTTACATAATTTTAATACAATGATATAAAGCAAAATTTCTCTTCAGTACAAAATGAGATAAGAATAGTAGTTTAAAAAGCAGAGACAGTACAGTGTCAGTAGCATACCTAACGGATAGCGATCGCAAATATGATAGTAAATGTATTTCTTAGCTGTTTAACTGACCTCGCTAACCGCGTGATCACATAGAGTGCCGAACAAGGGAGTCATCATATTTTCATTTCGTCTATTGGACTAGTAAATATTCAAGAATTAGTGTCGCTTTCTCCAAATCACTCACACAGGCAGCGGGTTAAGTGGAGTTCATCAATCAATAACGTAGGCATAGGTGGTTCTTGTGTTCACGACAAAAGGCGATTCTAGGATAGAATTTAGATTTTGAAAATTGATTCCAGTGAAGATGAAAAACGTTGTTTTCATCTTTCAGTATTCTGATTGCAAAAGTCTTGAGATCTTATGTATTGGTTCAGTACTTTGAGGCTTTGTACCTACCTATCCCAAGGAAGAAAATTACATTACTTTTATTTTAACAGTGGTATCACATTCGTCCTTTTTTTTTTATAAGCAATATACATATTTTACCTATTTAATTTCACATTACATGTAACTTGAAACGTATGTCGTCTTTCTATTTATCTTGATCTTTTTGACAACAATGACCTTATCCTTATTTTGAAATCTATATGATTGCTCATTGACTCAGTCATCTTCTCTGGGAAGGCAGAGGTGATTCTCGTGTTGCATATCATTGACCATATCTAATAAATGCTGTAAATAAGTCGTAAAGCATTATGGTCTCGTCAGGCATCAAACAAATATTTCTCGTTTGAACCAAAAACCTGGTCTCCTACGCTGTAACGTAAACGTTCAGTTTCGTGCAGAAGCTCTGTCTCAGGGTGTTGCTTGGTCTATGAGAGGATGATCGCAACAAACTAAACTCGTGATTTAAGTGTCAACGTCTTTCGGAAGCCGGGGTCACCCTTCTGCATACAGAGTTTGTTTTTCAAACCGTATGGCATACTTGACAGAATTATTTGCACATTTTGTATTACATTTTCTGAAACAGTACTTTAATGAGATATGTGTTCAGCTGACTATTCACACTGCCCATGATAAAGCCTTTAAATATGTACCTTTTTTGAAACACTTCAGAGATTTCAGTCTATGAGAGATTCTTATCTGGGCTACTAGCTTCTGTCTGTTGAAGTCTAGATAGCCTGTCCCAAATATATAACACTTTTCTTTTACAAGAAATCATTTTGGGTATTCCTATAGTGCTATATTTTCCTATTAATGTAAGCATGATGTGTCATGCCTCTAACATTATTATTACGACTTTAAGGTCTTACATTAAGAAATAGGAAAGAGTGAGAAGCAATAAACATTGTAAAATTCAACAAAAAATTTATTTCCCTAGAATACAAACTGAAAATTTAAAAAGAAAACTTAGGAACGTACAGAATTGAGAATTAAATCCGAAATAATCATATAATTACACAAACAAATGATAATGATTAGTGTTCAGAATAAACTATAGTGGAAATCCAAATTAAATCTAACGCTGGAAATGTTGATGTGTCGTGGCTGCCAGTGTAGTGGTGGTGTACCAGCCGTCTTTTGTAGAATGACAATAATAAAATAATATCCAAGAATATGTCCTTATTCAGCTCATATCTTAAAGCACGAATGAATACTTTCTACAAAAACGAGATTATATAGATCTATACTTGACCTCATGTCACAAACAGCATTTTCTAGAAAGAAACCATTACTTAATGAAAACAACGTTCCAGAATCTTCCTCATAATTTTATAAAATCTCAGTTTCAATTAGAAAGTTTATCACTAAAAGTATAATATAAAATGTGTTAAAAACAGTGTTCGTAACTCACGCAAAGATTACAATCCTAATAATTATTCATAGAGACCATATTTAGCCACGTATTGGCTGTTTACGGAATATAAAACAATCAATGATATAGGTCAAGTGGGAAATAAACTTGACTTTGGGAAGGTCAAATCCAACATACAATTATCCATTATCAATAGCATATAATCAATTAGAAAATAAAATAAAAAACGATAAAAAACGAACTAAAAACAATGCATATTAAATATACACACCAGCATAAATTGATTTCTTGCAACAGTCAAAACATAACGATAAACATTATTTTTGGCTCAGAATTTACTTTATCTTTCTTATGTCTTCATCTCTGCTGTTACGTGTTATTCATGTCTAGTCCACAATATCGTCGGATAGACTATGTCCGTTACTTAATGTATAGAGTTCGTGATGTTCAGACATTATACGTATATATTAGTCTATCATATATTAATGCTTGTGTACTTATTTCCACAGGTGTGCCAGCACAGTGAACTTCTTTACAACACTGTATACCATTACATTTGATTTGTAGGAATGTCAACCATGTAATTCAGAATGCAGAGTTTTCACTTAAAATTATAATCATTACATGCAATCCAACGTCGTGGCATTTCTGTTACTTTAATCATCAGAACTGTAAATACATCGAACCTTACCCAGAGCAGACACAGAAGGACCAAACACCTGGTTTTATTATTCGGAGATATTGATTTCATCTCTGTAAACATAAAGGTTTACAGCTATTATGTTAGCTATAAATACACTATATTTTATATAATTCATGAAGTTAAAACTAGTAGATAACTTTAAAGTTGAGCGTAGATTTGCAGTTAATGAAAGTCTTTTTCAAAAAGCAATGGCTCTGAAGGAGGGTCGAAGGCTCATGCGAGGCACAGATGGGTATATTGCTCGCGTGATTCACAACAAATTGTATTAATAGGTGTATTTGATAAGGAATATTATATTAATACAACAATTAGTTCTTTCACAGGCTCATCCAATCAGATGATCAGAAATGCAGTTTCATGAGCAGCTAATAGGATCTCATAATGCTTATTAAATCTCATAGTTCTCACTAATAATACAAGAAGTAAATCTCCTGAAAATTTATTTACATCATGGGCAGAAATATGGTCTCAGGAATTGTAAGAAACTCAGCCAACTATACTGAGGATCGCATTACCGTATTTCTCCAATGGTCGCAAGGCTAATACAATGTTCAACACAAGTACACATTTAAAAGTCAGCACTTGCTAAAAATACCTCACTATTGGAACTGCAAATAAAATGATTGAATCTAGAAACTGCTAACAAATGGGTACCGAAGTTCCAGAACTTTGCCCGAAGTATTGTTATGTGTGTTGGTATCTGAACAGAGATTTACCTTTATTTACAGTTGAGGGAAGAAGTTGGGCATACCTGGCTAATGTATTTTTATTTTGTGAATATATTACATAGCTAATATTAGTAGTACTGTTAACAATCATAATAAATAAGAAAAACGCAAGCAAATTGTTTAACTAATATGAAATACTTACTGACGTATTATATTGAGAATCAGAGTGAAGGAAATGTTTGAAAAATCGCAAATAAAGATCGAATAAGTTTCCCTCTCAAAACATTTAAGCTGATAGTCTGCATTAAAATTTTCAATGACCTTCGGAAAGTGCACCCTCTATGATGCTGTAGCAGCATCAATTTGTTACTTGTTCTATTGTGTGCTGATCTCTCTTCTATCGTAGATGCTTGCTACGCATATGTCAGCACCATGTTAGTCTTTTTACCTTTAAGTGCTTCACGTTCTATTACACACATCTTGTATTATGAAAACGGCAAATAAAGTACTACCACTATCACTTCTATTAATAAAGAAAAAAAAACAAACTATTACCTCTACGATTTTCTATTCTTCATCTTGCTACTCGTCTTCTTAACTTAATCAGTTAATTTGGTTACAACCTTCGAATGACCTCATGGACTTCTCGTCACCATTTATGCAGGTATTTTTATTTTGCAAATTACTAATACTTCACGTGTTCTCATGTTGACTGGGGTCAATATAGGGACAAAACTAAATGGGTATATATTAAGGGTTCACAACTATCGATGTCGTGTATCATTTATTTTTTTTGATCATGTACTAAACGGTGTACATATAGGAACGCGCCGCGTGAAGAAAATTAAGATGCATTAGGTTGCGTTCATCAACAAAGGAAGGTCAATTTCTTAAGCAGCATCATAGAGATGAGGAAAATGGTCTTGTTCTTTGGCTCTGTAGTTAGTACAGTGACCTACGTGTTTTCAATGGACGCTACATGCATCAAGGCACCATCAGATTCGAGAGGTTTGGTTCAGACAATGCGGTCAGAAATAGAAGCCATTCTCGAGCAGTTGACTGTCATACAGAACGTCCTGTGGGATTTGGAGTATGGATTAACAGGTACGTTCCTTTAGGTGTTTTCTGGATATTCTGTATCACCATCGTCACGTCTACACTACTGCAACAACAACTATTACTATTAATGCTAGTGTCATTGATGAGCCAGCTAAAAATACAACTACTAATGCAGATAACCTGAAAGCTAGAAGACTACTGCAGTAATTATTATTATTATTATTATTATTATTATTATTATTATTATTATTATTGTTGTTGTTGTTGTTGTCGTTGCTGTTGGTTCCTGTAATTACTAACATTAGACCATTATAAGGTAGACAACAACGGAAGAGAAAGAAAAATAAACAATTATTTACACATAGTTATCTGGAAAACAAAACTTACCAGAGTTTATACTACCTTGAGAGATACCATTCTGACATAGAGGCTATTTCAATATTGGATAAATGATGATGATGTCCCATCCATGATGTAGGACGATTTGCAGACTAGAGAACTTTCGAACCGTTATTGTCACGATATGTGCCGGCGTTGGACGGAATGTCTGCAGACATTGTAATGGTCTGTGCTATCAAAAGACTTGATTATTGGAATAAATGCGTTAAGAAACTGTCTGGCTGGCTCGGCTTTTAACCAGTTGATATTGCATTTTATTATAAAGTAGATGTCAGCAAATGCAATGTATTGCACTTGTTTAAAAGAAAAGGACTGGAAACTAGACTGGACAATAAGGTAAGTTTGGTGTACCAACCTGTTCTTGAAAGATTGATTATCAATAATGGCATGAAGGTACTTTTATTAAACCAGAGGTTATATGGCCACGCCGGTTTGTTTTGAAACTCAAATATTTTCTCTCATCTTTTGAAAATTTCAAACCCTTAATGGTACAGTGCTTATCATTCATAAGGAGTGTCAACTCCTTTCGATAACATCATTTTAAATGGAGTATAGTTTGTTGGACTAATATTTTGTTCCAGACTGCTCCATAAACAGCCGATTGTACACTGGAAAACAAAACTGTACGGCATCTGGACGAATCTGTATGGAGTGGAAGAAGAAGGTAATATCTCCCCTCTTTTTTCTTTATAGTAAATCTCATTAAATGTAGATGATAAGATCGACTGTAAGAAGTACATATACGATAAAATATGCATGGGCTCTTGTGGTCTAGGTAGAAATCTATTAAATGCCACGGACACTTCATGAAACATAACCTTCGTTAATGAGACAATTCAGCACCAACTCTTTAAATTGAAAATAATTTATTTAATTTTTGATGGCGAGAGAAAACATCATAGCATAAAATGACAACGTTGTGTTAACTGGACAATCACAATATGTCGTCGGCATTATTGATCCACCTCACGAATGTCATCGAATATAATCTTACGTTTTTTTTTGAGATAACATCAGAGATTTTGACCGAGTTGATTGAGAGCAGCTATGTTTGCTGCTCTGATTCTAATATTATGTCCCTCAAGTGCTAAATCAAATCAAAGTTTCGATGGAATGTCTGCATTTGAGTTCTATAGATATAACCATTATCTTTCCAAAGCGCTTATCAGATATTACCATTATTCCCTGTAGGATGGCAGAATTGAATTAAATACTATCAGCCACTCAGAGGTACAATAAACAATATGGAATGAAGTTATGTCTCTCCCATCAACAAACTTAAAGGAAATTTGAATGAAAAACTCCCTTCTGATTCAATATTCACATTAGAATGTAATAAATCAACTTTAATCTTTATATATATATATATATATATATATATATATATATATATATATATATATATATATATATATTGATGATGTTTAATGTTCAGGAGGAGGAGACTTGTCGCCATTTTAACACCAAAGTGCTCTCCCTGCTAAGACTTCATGAATTAATGACAAACAGCAATTACTTTCTCCACGCAGGTCTTTGTTAAAATATTTGCAACGTTTAATCATGAAGTTCAGTAGTTCATACTAGCATAAAATATTGTTAAAGAAATTGATTTAGGGAAAAGAAAAATACCTCCATATTTTCCAAAATTAATCGTTTCAGTTTATATTGTATATTTTGATATGTTGAATTAAGTAATTTTGGATTGATGCAGTGATCACAGGAGGTAGGATAAAAAATCCTCAAGTTTACAAAATTTTTATGGGAATACTTATAGCTAGTTTTCGTTGTTTGTTTGAAAATTAAACAAAGAGCGTACTCAAACTTTTTCTGTCTTTCTGCGAGACTTTAACGCAAATAAAAATCATAAATATTCCGATTGCATGCTAGTGCACATATATTCCAATCGGTTATGGAAATATTTAAATTATATAAAGTGTCCATTGATTTAATACATCTAGATGATGATTCACCTTTTACAGGATCCACACACACATATTTATAGAGACAAAGAATTCTCCGATGGTTCCATGGAAAAAGTAAGTACTAGTAAGTCCTAATTGTTACTACCTAGCCTACGTTGGTAATCTTTATCTCCTCCGTTTGTATATCAATAATTGTCTTATTGTTGTCCACGGTTTATTTTCGTGCTCTCTGGTTCGTGGGACAGTCATGGTTTTGTTTGCAATATAAAATATGTGTATGACATGATCTTGCTTTATATAGGCTTTATTTTGGCTTTTTGGGGCAGTCTAATATCAACGTGAAGCCATATGGCTAAAATGTTTGGACCCCTTCCTACGTCCCGCGATGGAGTGTTATGAGTAGATCCATATAAAATTGCATAATTGAAACAAAAAAACCCCTATTTAGTTCCATTTTAGTTTATACACACACACACACACACACACACACACACACACACATATATATATATATCGGACTCTTAAATTTTACATAATAATAAATATAATAAATAGAGTATGGTATATTATATACTATATGCGTCGGTTCAAATATCGGGCTCAGCTAACGCGGGTGTTTGCAAACGTTTGAAAACATCTTCCTGTTTAGACTCATATAAAAAAAAACCGGGCAGTCCCCCTATTTAAAAGCACGTGGCTCAAACAATACAGGCGAGATCAAATTATTTCAAGGCTAAAAACGCTATCTGAATTGAAGTTGAGGTTTGTATGCCAACTTAATATGTACTATTGCTTACTATTCCCGAACCGGAAAACTATCGAGTGAAGGACCGACGGCAAGCAGTATTATAATTTAATCTATAAGCATTCCACATACATAAATCCATTACCTAATCATAATTTTCTCTGCATGATCTCATACGATCCTTGCATATAGCTGTCATGGCTCAAGACGAGGGATTAAAACAGCAAGTGTGAATACGGAACAAGAATTCTAGAAAAGGAATTTGATAATCAGGCAGCTCTCTACTACTAAATATACGCCCTGATAATAATGAAGAAAAGTTAGTGCATATATGGCATGTGTCGGCGGATTCATGGAAGTGTCGCAATATAATTATCAGGATGATGATGTACTTTCTCTTTATTATAGGGAAATCGGAAGCCATGGATCGAGCTCCTCCTTTGTAAATTTGATTGTTAAACCTGGCTTTGGTACAATCAGACTGTAAGATCCACATTACACATTATTCCTGATAATGTTTAGCTCACATCTAGCAATATTCCTATTTTATTTACTACAGTATACCTTTTTTTGACAGGCTGGAAACTACTGTCGTGATCCAAGTCGTAGTGGCACACCGTGGTGTTTTACCACAGACGAAAATGTCGTAGCTGAAAATTGTAACGTACCAAGATGTAACACATTTATGTAGTAATTACAATGTCATGGTCAGTTATGCAGACCAAGAAAAGGTGCAATTAATTAAGTTTATGATGGAACTAAGAAACTATTTTCTCAATGGACAGAAAAAGCTATAAACTTTGATGCATGCATGTCATTGCGCATAATAAACCAAAACAGTTACCGACCATACATGTATTTTCTTGTTTTCTATATTAATATGAACTGATCACGTCAAAATGTTTTAAAATATTTTGCAAGACCTTATGGATGGGAATTACGCTCAAAATGACAGCGAAGAACGAAGTTGTTCTAATGTTCAAGCTTTGTGCATCCTGTTGTTGATGTCTACCTCGTAGCTGTATGAATGTTACATAATCTTTGTTGCAATTGATCAGCGATTAATTCGACACGGTAACTGAGATGACGGCCACCGCTAAATATTTGCTTTTCTGATTCGCCCTTATTTTAACTTAAAGAGAAAATTTGCATGTCTGTCGGAGGGAATTCAGTACTGATATTAAAATTTGTTAAGAAAGCAGACATGTGGCATACTTTAAGATATAGTTTTCACTACAGTTTCGACAACTAAAGCGGCGATAATAAATGCGTCTAGCATCTCAAAGCTTACGTCTCTAGCATTTGCGAGTACCTGTAATGAATTTGAAATTGAAAAATTGAACATATATTTCAATCTATATTTAAAAGGAACATTTGTCGTTTATTTGTAATTCACACCAAACAATTGAAGTTGTTGGTTGAAATGTTCACTTGTGAAAGGAATTGCCACTTTGTGATCGAACACAAGCATCTTTTTCTATTTGATCTACGATCTTCACCCTTTCAATATCCATTTCTTTAAGGTTATTATTATTTCCATTGTTCGTTTGTAATCGTATAGGTTGTAATTGTTTCATTTGTATAGTTTCTCTACCGCCAGAACGATGACTATTTATTCTACAACCTAGATCTGTTATAACCATATAATTTATATTTATAGGTTACTGCATTTGTATGTGAAAATATGAACGAGTTTTTCGGATGGATATACTGCATAACCTTGGGAGTTTATATTTTCCCATACAAATGCAATAACCTTTTTATTATATGCTCATTTTCTTCTTCTACCTAAGGCTTAATTATATAAACAAAAACACACTACGAGAAACAAAGTAACTGAATGTATGCCGTATTCCAAACTAAATACACAAGCGTACATTCATCATTACACAACAACGTTATTAATGCTCACGTAGCTCGCCCAGATTAATTTGAACTTGGTCGCGTTAGACAAAAGTTTCGAAAGAAAATGGCGTTTTGGTCTACTTAAAATTGAAATTTGGAGTCATATTGTGAATGAATGCGCATTGCAACAACTTTTCCATTTGATCTGGAATGAATAGATTTTGGCATTTTTTTAGTCGATTCGACTAAATTTAGTGATTATGGACTGGATTTATCTACATGAAGTACATCGGATTTCAGCAACGTCTGTGCTATTTCTACAGGAAATACAACGGATTGAAGCAGCGAGGGAGAAGCGAGTTGGCATCTGCAAGTGTATCTGTTCTGTCACTGAATGTATGAAATCATAATGTGGAAAAAATATGAATATGAAAAATATGGAATTTAATGTTTATTTCATTTTGAGTGCAGTAAGGTGGATGTAATTGCACTTGGAATATAGTCGAAATTATAGTACAGTTTTGAAATATGTAATCAAGCCTGAGAATCCATCACATAGCTCATGTAATTCGGATTTGCAGAACTAAGAAAGTACATTTTGAGGAAATTTGGGATTTAAAACTGTAAGTATATCTGTTGCCATTCGTATTACCAGCTAAATAAGACAGCTTATGCCTTGTCACTTGAGTGGTATTTGTAAGGACCCTGTCTGGCGTCTATAGCTAGCCTAAATCTGAAACATTGCATCACAAAAGTTAATGCGGAATGTGCCAAAACAGTTGGTATGTGGCAGTCCACGAAACAGTTGCTTTAGTTCATTCAGAAACAAATTGTTTGTTAACAATAGAAAGTAGTTCCTTTATTCACGTGAATGCAACATGAATTGAACGCGCGAGTGCAATATCGTAAAAGACTGCACGATTCTGACAATGTAAAGTGAACGGAGAAAAAATGAGCATATAATAATATCAAAAATATAATCTGTGTCTAATGTGAAATAAAGGTATCTTAATTAGTTCTGTTCACAAGACACATTGTTTATGCTTGTAAAATGAACGAGATATGGAATAAGTTGTGCAATATAAGTTGTGCAATATATCTTATAAGTGTATACTATTTTTATTGAATCAAATATTATAAGCAGAGTTACACACACACACACACACACACACACACACATTTAGGTTATACTAGATTTCTTTTAAGCTTACGTTTGAACTAAAATAATATATGCGCATAAGATATACTGCATTATTTATCTGCGTTATTCTCCTCAATCTCAATAACTATTTATTTCACAACCGAGAACTCCATAAGCTGTGTGAGGCATATAATGAATAAATATTTTTTAATTTTTTTTGAAATTAGAGTTGTCTTAATTATATCTAATACAATTATGTTATCTTATACATTGTATGCGATATCTTTTAAAATATGGTAGAAAGTTAAAGCAGTTTATGCGACATTTAATAAATTAAGTTATACGTATTATAACATAGTTAAATCTTAGATCCAATACAGTTGATAAAATGCTACATTCATGAAAAAATATCGTGTTGATTATATTAGATACCTTATAAACTGTATAAGATATTTAAACTAAATTGTATATGAGTCACCTTATAAGACACATGAAATATACTATGAAGTACGTAATATATATTGGAAGGTTTTAAGATAATTTAAATTGGAGCGCAAAATGTTGATCTGAAATTGGAAAAGCTGAGTTTCAAATACCAGATCTGTCAGTACTCTGACATTAGGTATAGCTTTCCTCTGGGGCCCTTGGCGACTAAATATTCTAAGGTGACATCAACAATAATTGACATATCACCTCTGTTCGCGTGCGTTATAGTCTCAGCCCGGCCACTAGCTCACAGTGGGCCATTGGTTCATCCTGAGGTTTGCCCTGATTCTTTACCCACCAATTGTGTGCACCGCCATGTATTAACAAATGGGGTAAAACTAACCATTCCCACAAAACTCACACCCCTATGTATGTCTGTATCGCAGAGTTCAGGCACATTGGTAAATTATGAAAAGTTAAAATATTTAGGGGACAGAGCGGAACGAAGAAAATGGAAGATATTGTCTGCTCAGATCAAATATCAGCATTTTACGGACGTACTATCTCTGCTTTGTATGCGTATATATAATAACAGTTATAGTGTTCGTACCGCAGTGTTATAGCTCAATCGGTATGAGCGTCGTATTTTAGACTGTAACGTTGAAGGTGTCGGTTTCGAAGTTTCATATGTGTAACCCTTCTGCCGGCATTAATACAAAAGGGCTGACCCTAGTTTCCTTATTTGAAACGTAACAGTCTTTGCCTAGGCTGATATTATAAGCTATCAGATAAATATTAACAACTGAGGATACCGAAATCGGTGAAGGAGTGCACATTTCCTAACGCAGCATCTGTGGAAGTGCTGGACAAACTACAATTGTTGTACTAAGAAAACTCAGCTCACATTAATTTAAATTTAGTTTGAAAATAATAAACATTGGAAGAATGGTAAGTTGTGATGAATTCAAAGGAATTAAACAAGTATTCAAGACAACATAACAGTAGTTGACAGAAGCTACTTAGAGAAAAATGATTCAGTTGTGGGAACAAATTATACAGGAACAAAATTAAACAAAGTACACCAAATTAAACGAATGGTCAATCAAGCAATCTATTTATCTGTTATGCAACGTAGAGACGACAAATTTCTTCAATTAAGATTATAAGCTAGGTATGTTACCGGTGACAAACAAACATTCTTTACATACAAGTGTATGAAAATAGCGATTGATACAAATACATCTAGACAATCATTGATGCTTCCAAAATAATTCTCCTGGACGCGCAGAGTCAAGCAAGAAAAGGCAGATGACATGCACAATGCTTTCACATTTTCAAAAAGACAAAAAGGGAGATATCATTTGTGTACTTCAGATCGAAATATTGAGAGTTCGTGTCTCAGTTGTAAGCGTTCTTATCTAGCAATATCAACTGTACAAACCCCTCCCGCTTTTGATAAAAAAATATTAACTGTAACTCACAAATTTAGAACGTTGTCTAGAGTGCACTACATGACATCATAAGCTAAGTGAGAAATATTAACAAGGGAAGACACTGAAGTTGGGGAGCATGTTTAGATTTTTCGAACATCTATCCTATGAAAGGAATGGGTGAACAAATTGTCTTCTGCATAATGTTCTACACTGGTCACATAAATATTCAGTGACAATCAGGGACTGTTGACAAAAAGCGTATAAAATACAACCATTAATAAACATACACCTACACGCATAGGGTAAAATGAAAAAGGCATTCAGAAACATAAAACCCGAATAGACACAGTCTAATGAGCCTAAAGAACGTCTCAATATGAAAGGCAAGATATTTGTAAGAAAACAAAACACTAGGACAAATCAGTATCTTTAGTGGCACGATTTCCTAGAACCCTGAAGACTAACAGTATGGATTTATGCCACTCAAAACGAAATCCTAAATTGGTCTGACCTTTAGACAATGTTAGTTCATGGATACAATATTACCTGTCAATCGACATGGCTGTAGGCGAAGTGAGCAAGGAATAAAATGAATCAAAATTATTGATTAATATCTATGGTATATATAAAACTGTAAAATTCCAAATAGTGTGAAGTCAGGATTTTCAAACACAAAATAATTTGTGCCAACGACTACATTCCCAATATTATCGCGGAAGTATTACAAATTACAAGATGATTGCGCAGTTTACACAGTTGAAGCTTGAAGATAGAGGATTTATAGGGATGCTTTACTAAAAACGTATCTGTATATGATAAACAGGCTGACATGCTCAAGCTTGGAAAGATTTTGAAGAGAAAGACATTGAAAGGAAAATGGTTGGTATTTATTAGTACAGTTTTTAGCAAATGATGTGTCTTTCCACATGTGGCAGGCAGCAGAATAGAAAGCAGTTAACATGAATAGTGGAATAAATAAAACAAAGGCTAAAACCTTTGGAAAACTTTGATTTTTTCAAGGAAACTGAGTTTATAGGATTTGACAGGTGTGCGCAAACAGTCCATTTGAAAATGTGGGCTAACAAATAGACGTCATGATAGATTTTGTGTTGATTTTAAAACCAAAGGGGACGAAACATGTACTAACATATTAACAAAATAACGAAAGGTTCATACACAAAATTTGTGAGGACACCTACAAGGTAGGCACAGTCTTAGGTGTTAATACAAACATTTTTAATTGTTAACAGCGCAATTTCAAAGAGGTTTCTCAGCATTTAGGGCTAACCATTAGGGGTAATTGACAACATATGCACATATAATTTGTATAAATTGGTATTAAAATCATTTTTAATTATTTAATAACTTATATGTAAAATATAAATATGAATAATTATATGTCTCAGATATACAATATTTCACTGTTAATTTTCAAAATTGATGCATCATATGACATTCAGCAAAATAGGGGTGCATTTAATTTGTGCGTTATTGAAAGAACGAAGAAAAATTCTGGTCTGGAATAGTATTAAAGTAGAAAAAAGGATTGATTAAAATCGAATTATCGAACATTTAATTTCAAAATATCAGTAGTGTATATGTGTTTGTGGCGTAGGTAAAAAGTTGTGACATGTACCAAAAGTGACAAAAGACTTGGTCACTTTTCCTTCTTTCTTATCATATTTAGTACTCATTATTTTATTTTTCATGTGATAAGATGAATCATACACAAGCATCTCACCATTTTTTCCAATGTTATCATATAGTACTAAAAAAGGGAGAAGGGAGGGAGCGGGAGAGAACAAATCAGATTGCCTAAAACTATGAAGTCATTGACGCTTCCTATTGTATCAAAAGATAATTAAGGATTTACTACTTTAAAACGGAGAACAATACAGAAAACAAAGGTATTTATTATAATATGTTGGCAGATAATGAGTGTACACTGAAGTTTTATGAGAGAGAATAATCCAGAAAGGAACATTATATGGTGCCGATCATTTCAGGTTAACAATATATTTTTTTCATGAGTTATTTGAACACATGATAAAATGTATATTGCAATATGATATGTATTCAATGAAAATATTATAGTACAGTACATGAGCTGGTAGTATTTTCATTTTTATCTCCTAGATGATCCGTGTCCCCACACATTTTGAGGAAGGAGAACACGTGTTCATTGCCCTTCAGATATGTGCTGCTCTAAAATTATGATATATGTGGTGCAAGATCTGTAGAAAGATTTCCAAGGACACTTTAACTAGTCCCTGACATAACATAACCTTTCGGAGGCCACAATGATTAGGAATTTATTCACCGTTATGCTCAACACTTCGCTTGCTGCGTCCGGTTTATGGACTGGCTTAAAACCGAACCCAGCGTGATGCAATCTTATACGGCATCAAAAAGGTAAATAATTGACCTATTTTGTACAGGGATATAAATAATCATATCTGAAAACATGATTCTAATAAGTTGAAAAGCACAATTGGCTTTGCAGGCTACAAGGAAACGGAACATTCACCAACCAACAAACTTGTCTTGCAAACTATAGCATGGAGATGCAAACGATTAAAACCGGGAAGTAGTGTAAAACTGAAGGTAAAATGACTTAATTGTACTCAACACAAATCGTTTTTATGATTGTGATTGGGATTTCTACATTGGACAATTGTGATATAACTACAGAATTTAGAAACATCACTTTTAATTTTAGCCAGTTAAAATAATTTAGGATTTGTGGTCAGTCTTAACGACTACAAATTGACCAGAGTACGAATTATTTTCCCCTTTGAGTTTATGATCAGTAGAAATTCACTTCGGACGAACACGTTTTATTCGTCGGTTAAATTCTAGAAATTCTGAAACTTTGAAAAATTGAAAGTGTTCTAAATGTCGCAAACTACTATCTATTTGCTGTGATTCCACAATTAATGGCAAATGCTTTAAGCTCTCTTATGCCAGTCAATTATGCAAAGATTCATCATAGACTTCCAAGTAACGAATGCAAACGTATCCACTTTCGGTTCCCTTATTTCGAAAATCTGTTCAGTGTTTGTTGTGTACATCATCCACTATTGTACTGTGATAAATGTTGTTGCAAACATGCCTATATATATCTTACCCTTTCAGTCGTAAGCATTGTAATCTGCCTAACCATCTGATATTACCTGCATGATTTGCATATTTCCACGATAGAATTGAGAAACTGCACAAATTGCTTTGAATATGGTACTTCTGATTTGCAAAATTGTAAGGTGAAATAATTAAATACATGGATCAATATTTTTGATCGATCTTCCTCCTGTTTCTCTTGAATTACATCACGGTACGCGACCTTATTGTATTCATGGATTAACATTGTGTAAATTTCAGACCATTTTGTTATTTCATTTTGAATGAAATACTTCCATGTTTATAGTCTTCAGGGTTATAGTCAAACTTACCACTACAGATGCTATGGATTTTATTACTTCGAGGTGGATTGCTGGAATAATCGTTCTTGAATCGGTGTGTTCTGTGTTTCTTTTGTCTTGTTTTACTGATTCCAAAATCGAATCATGTTTGCGTAAGCAACTGTTTTATTAGGATCCCACATTATAACCAGCCTTAACCCACAACCTGTTCCCATCCAAACGTGTTAAAAAAATATACGTTTTTGATTAATATCACTATTGTTGGTTTTATGTGAAATTATTTGAAATATTTATGTCATTTCTTTGAAGACCTTACTTTTTTTGTCACAACAGAGCTTTGTCCCGTTATTTCGTTTCATAATAAATATTTATTTGTGTTGACTTGTCTTTGTATAAATGTTGTAGTATCACATTTTATCTTTAAGTATTAGGGTCTCGTACCACTATATTAGTTTGGTACACTCATAGAAGTTATAGTCGGAAAAGGTGAACGTGCTTGCCTTGTTCAATGCTTCCTTTGAATACTTGAATAATAATACAAACATAGCTAAAGATGTTAGACACTTCAAGAATGATTGTGTATCAAACTAGTGGACTACAGTCAATATACTTTTGTTACTAGAGAGCTAGACACCCTCAGATAATACTGCCAGATTGGAACATTCGAAACTGATATTCGAACAATTACTCTAAGGCACGATTGAAATACAAACATTGTTGTTAACATACAAGGCAAAGACAGTAGACGAGTAAAGAGCTGGCGTATGTATTAATCAGTTTCCATTTTCGTTTTGTTTTATTCAGTCGACAAATTATTCCAAATACTATACGTTACAAATGTGCCAGACCTCATACAGACATACATATGTAGTGGGGGAAGATCTGGTTTGGTTTTATGTGTTTATCGTCATTTTTCAGCACATGGTGCTCAGTATATTTTTGGTGTTGAAAGAAGACGGGTTCACTCGATGAAGAACCACAGTCCGACGAAATGCTACTGGCAAGCTTTCTCACATACTCACGTTGGCCGGGCTGAAACTAGAACCTACATGGAAGGGTTGAGACATAAAAGATCTATAAAGGCGCCTTAAATTTAGCAAATTTTCGGGTGATATTGTCGATATCATTTGTTTTATGAAATGAACTTAATTTACAGTCTCTATAATACTGATAACTGAAATAAATGGTAACACATCTGCACCTTGACAGTTAAATTGCGACTCTTCCGAACATTTGTCATATATTAGGTTCTTTCTTCTTAGAACGTATGTATGGTAAAAAGTCACAAACAGCGAGAAGCTTGATCATATAGATCACTGTGCACAGTTTCTGTTCTGTGTTCACACTTGGTGCAATAATTAAGCCCAACAGTGAGATCAAATACCACATCAGGATCTACAATAACTATGCCGACATAAATAAATATCTTCTGTGTTCACGCAGTGCAAATTATAAAAAAAAGTAAAGGAAAGTAATAGACATGTATATATAATACAGCAAAACGCTGTAAAACACACACACACACACACACACACACACATATATATATATATATATATATATATATATATATATATATATATATATATATGAGACAGTTTCCAATTGGATCACTTTATCATGACGTGGGCATACAAATGTTAACAATACGAGTCCAATTGTTCGATTTTGTTTCAGTTATACAGTATGAAATGGATCTAGTCCGCAATATCACTCAGGGCAGGGGTAAATCATTTTATACATATGCTGATCACTTAGAATAAAATACATCAATTTTGAAATCCATTTTTCAATTTGTGTGCGGAGGCGAAAATACCCATTCCCTATGTTTGGAAAAAAATTCATAATGCCGTACATGAGGTGCGAGATCAAGTCATACACATATTTTCCATTTCACTCACAATCATGACCCAGTACATAATTAAAGAATCATGGAAACAATCTAGTACTGGATCGATTAATAATGTTTGTGATCTATAGCTGTGATTGAGAATGGGCAATTAGTAATTTATGAACCAGGAAGATAAATCTATTAAGGTGACCAAAACATGGAATCTATTTGCTCATGGAATACTTATAACTAGTCCTTACCTTGACCACGAAACAATCGCGGAAATTAAAAAGAGAGGACGACAATACGTATCCTGATATGAACGAATCATAAATCTGGTGAAGCTTTCCCATAACGTAACTCGCTTACATACATTTTTTCAGCATGTCCTTGGCAGTAAGTTCCAATCTGTTGAGCAAGCACCATGTTGGAGTTAACAAAGGAATGTTTCCGCTCAACGTTTCTTAAACTCCACCTTTCCTGATAAATTTTACTGATGCCCTGTCTACACATAAACAACTAAATGGTCTTCTATGCTAGAGAAGACCGATAGGGCTATGGCCTTTTTATTGCCTGAATAATGCTTTCATCATCGGTATGCTCTAATTAAATTAACAAATCTAGTTTATTTTTATACTGCACTCCATTTTTGCAATCTAAGAACCTGACATTCATGCTTTCAAAGTCTGTTACTCTAAACTCTGCTCTTGAATCTATAGTCAGATTCTTGCCAGGCTTTCTCTCAGATCTGTTGATAACAACTCCTTCAGATGCAGACATTGTCTTACGTGTCATGCCATTAACATAATTGTTGCTTATCTGCAACCCACTTCTCTGTTGCAATTCAAAGTGAGGCTTAAAGTTTGTAAAGGGAAGGTCCTCTTTTGCAATCTTAAAAGCTGTGACAAATTTATATTTCTTGTCCTTTATGGTCTGTTCATCTTGTGAGTAAACAAGATGAACAGACCATAAAGGACATAAAATATAAATTTGTCACAGCTTTTAAGATTGAAAAAGAGGACCTTTCCTTTATAAAACGTTGACATATAAAATTTTGCACCACTGTACTGCCACAAAATTTGCCTTGTACAACTGAAGAACCACAAACGGATCGATATTTCTTGCTGTTTCCACGCATTATGAGTGATTGGTTCTTGAATACTGTGCACCCACTATTGAAGTTAGTTTTCGCTGCTATTGGCAGTGCGAATTCATACAGAGTACAAAAAAATCTTTCTGTATCTGAACTGTAACTATGAAAATTATTTAAGCCATTTATTTACAAATTGCCGATATGAGTTTATTGTAACATTAGATACATCTTATGTTTTTTTTGTATCCACCTTTGAAACTTTTTCCCTATTACCACCTTCAAAACCAAATGATTGTAAAGCTGTGTCCTGCTTGAATACTATATTTAAAAAGTAGTGTTTAAGAAAACCATGCAAACGCTTTACTTATACTAGAAGAAAACGTTGTAAAGCATTTTGTGTACCACTGAACGAAATAGTGCACCATCGTTGGTTGCATGAAAATTGGATTATCTGTTGGTACAACGTGTCAGTTTGTTCGAACAATGAGAGGGCAGCATTTCATTCAGTGCATTGTCCTTGTATATTAAGCGGGCGCGTTCATGGCCATGTCGAGTGGCAGTGTGTTAAAACTGTCTGGCGTTCCTGGGAGGTAGGATAGTTGGCCAAACTTTAGATAGGCATACAAGTTGAATGCCGGAGCTAAACATCAGTGCAAAATTTATTACGGTATGTGAAATGTAGCTTGAAGTATCAGCACTGATTCTTAAATACATCACGTGAGAAGTGTCCTCTTATGCAGTTTTTATAGTATACGTATGATTGATGGGGAAAATGTAGGGAACAATACGAGCCTCTGTGATTGATATTAGTGAGCTTGAGCCTTGGTTTGGTGAGGGGATGTAACCAGCCGGTGACTATTCTGCAAAACGTATTCACAACTTGGAGCCATGAAAAGGACAAAAATAAGACAGAAACTGGGTTCAAAAGCAAACTGAAGCTTCATTTTATGACACGCAGATATTTATACCAATGAATCAATTTATGCAAACGAAATGTTCGTCATACAAAATTCATTGCAAAACTTTAGCACATCTTTTGTCCTGTAACTTTTTTTCAAGCTTAGGACAGACTTAGTATATGTGCCAGAGTTGATGAGATAAATCTCACTGTCAGGCCATATACTCTGCTCTGATATTCATATCAAAGAGGTAAAAGTCTATCATATTGAAAAATTTGGATGAAACGAAAACTAATTCCTGTCAATTTTTTTTTTGAATATCGATATGAATATTTCTATTATAATGAAAAACATAAATATTTAAAAGGCGTAATCATAAATCTTTCTTTAGAACCAACTCAGTGACATCTCCTTCGTTCCCTGATTTCACATTTTAAAACTTGCCTCTACTACATAAGCTGTGTAATATTTCTAAAGATAATGGTCAGAATTATTTTTTGTTGATCATTGATTTTGTTTTAAAGGTATGAAAATTGACGTAAAAATATCATTTAGCGAAATTTTTAAATTGCAAATTACTAGATTGTGCTTTAAAAAAAGGTATACTTACAAGAGTACTGTAACGAACACGCACTGTTGTTAATACGAATAATGTAACCGTTAATAAAGTTTTCTTTACGGTAATTGATGAAAGTTCGTGAAACACTATAATCAACGACATACAAGATCACCACAGTTACTATAATACACAAGTGATTTTTGTTTTTCAGCAAGTACTTTTTCAGGAAAGGAAATTAATTAAATTAACAATTTCGCTAGTCAAATAATTTTAAGATGCATTGAACTAAATAAGGAAGAACCACAAATTCTCGTATTATTAGAAGATAACAATTTCATCATTTCTAATATTTCATCCAGGATACATTTTCAGGAGTTGGTGGTATTTATATATGACATTTAACTCCTGTTCTTCTACGTGATTTGTCCCATCTTTATAAATGTAAAATAATTTGCTATAAAATTTCGTTTAAGTAATCATTGGTGATGTTTTCACGCCACATATTGCATCTTCCTTATTAATATTGTGTGGTCTTTGAATGAGTCTAATTTCTCCTCACAAACCACACTTTTATTATGCGTAGTCATTAAATGAGACAAATTTCTCTTCACATACCACTTGTTTACTAGTAAAGACTGTGTGATCATTGGATGAAACTCTCCTGACATCACAGTTATTC
Organism: Megalonaias nervosa; assembly: GCA_016617855.1. Taxonomy (NCBI): domain Eukaryota; kingdom Metazoa; phylum Mollusca; class Bivalvia; order Unionida; family Unionidae; genus Megalonaias; species Megalonaias nervosa. Next base: position 31,838 of record JAECUM010006859.1, read on the forward strand.
ATTTCTTTAGATGTATGTGTGATCATTGAATATAGTTATTGTACAGTTTCTTAGAATGAAACTCTCGATCTGATGAACTTATTTTTTGAACATAATCTTCCTCCCGATATCGCATCCAACTTCAATTAATCGTCAGTAAGGACGCTGTCTAAGGGAAACAACTCATTTCTGTTGGAAACAGTCACATGACAAGTTGTCTCCACTGATGTCTACGAGAATTTTAAGTCAAAAGATCGTTTTTGCCCATGATTATATATTATACGAAGACAGAGAATCTTCTCAATAGACCTACCTCTTTCCACAGTCAGTAATCAATAATAAACTAAGTAGGAGTCAAGTCACACGGATACTAAAAGTTGGCGATATTTTTCCCTGCACATGAATAGTTGCAAGGATAAAAATGAACAGTACAAGAAAAACACCCAAATGTCAGACCTGATATCAAAATTCGCATCTCAACGACTGTGACGTATTTCCATGAATCTAGATGATTGCTGAATATTCAGTTTCTTTCTGTATAATTTATTTGAATTTTGAATCTTGAATAAATGTATATAGCATGCATAAAAAATTTGTCATGATTTTAATCCAGTTTGTTGCATTATGTGTCTTTAAAGAATAATGTGTCAGTAGTGTTTGAGGATGTCGTATCAAAACGCGTAATAGAAATAAAGTACAGTTACAGTAACGTAATTTCAAACTGCGTATAATGCAGGAATATGGTATTTCATGCAAAAGATTTTGGCTGTGTTTGACAAAGAGGCTTTAGAAGTACCTAGAATATAGAAAACTCAATTTATTCTCAGGGTAAGTGTTCACGAAACATTTCTGTATAATTATATATAAAAATATGCCAATTTCAGGATGAATTAAGTCATTTCAATAATGTGCAAACTGTGACCGCGACCAATATTAAATATGGTGGCCTATGCATGTGCTTGAATACTTCCTGTGATAATATTTCAAAAGATATCCCAAATGTTGCATTCATTTATGAATGTTGCACACTTAATTTATGCAGAAAAGAGTCCATTTTAAATGTAACATTTACTGTCAACTTGTGTGTTACTCAAAAATATGGTATTTGAGGCAAACATGTTGTGTGGCAGGTGGTTGATAAAAACACCCGGAAAGGCTTCAAAATTTCCTGGAACAAAGAGTCCTTTTTTTCTCAACGCATAAATGTTCACAAAATATTTCTATATAACCATATGTAGGAAATATGCAAATTTTAGCTTGAAATAACATAAGATTATGAATTAACAAAAAGAGACCAGAGACACATTAACAGGGATAACAAATAGGGGGAGACCATTCATAGAAGCAAATATTTCCATGCGCCATTTTTTAGGGAATAATTCATTAATAAATAAACCCACTTTTCCGCCTTCTCTTGCGTAGAAGCTGGTGACTGGATAGAAAACAAAATAACTACTAATGGTGAAATATAGAGATAACCCTAAATAGTCCTTTCAGCCAATCTTGATTCAGCGGCATTATTTTCTGACGTCAGAAAAGTATTCTGAAAGTTATAAAATTAGTTGTATGCTGGGTATAAAGATGAAACATTTATAATAATGAGTATGCGGTCTGAATTAATATCATTTGATGAAAATTGAATTAATTCTGAGGAATAGACATTAATTAGTGGCGGTGAAGTACATAATTAAATATAGCTGAACACATGTAGACAACATTTGTAGTGTTTCTCTCCATTTTATTGCAGGATTTAGTTGTCTCATTATGTTGCCCGTAATATATTTATATTTTTATCGTCTGGCACATAAATATCATACAACATGTTACTTAGTTAGACAAGATATTCAAGAAGGGTACATCAGTAGTGGAAAAAATGTTCCATCGAAAGTAATCGTTGAATTTGAAGCAGTCAAATGGTTAATTACTTGTTTCTGTAGAGTAGCACAACTGAGTACAAACACTAATCTCCAAATGCGGCCCTCAAGAAAACAAAACAAAAAGTACCCCTCCATCACCACCACCCAAAACAACCTCCAAAACAACCTGGAACAATTTAAAAAAAAAAAGGAAAAGAAAAGAAAACATAATTTTTTCAACATTTCAGAAAGTGATTCTTCGGTTGTAATCTTTCACTCTCTCTCTCACATACCCTTTCACACACACACACACACACACACACACACACACACAAACACACACAGAGAGGAGACAACAACAAATAGAAGAACCTAAATATATTTCGGCATATTAAGCAACTTTTGGTCACCATTCTAAAACCTTTAATATTATAATTCATTTTGAAAACATATCATTCTGTTAGACTGATAAGAATCCTTTCTTCAAGTCTGCAGAGATACAGTCAACTGAGGCCGCTCGGTAGCGGGAACCAACAAGGGACACAATTCTTACCGCCATAACAATGTTGCGGTATTGTCAATATTTACTTCATTACGGTGTATATTATACCTTACGGGTAAATATATTGGAGAGTAAGGTTTATTTAAGCAAGAATTGTTTGATTCACCGAGTGCCATTTTAAACTTTTTTCCTGTAGTTGGTCAGGTCCAGTAACTTTTTGTCTACAATTTCAGAAAGCCTTGAGTCAGGGGTTTCGAAATTTGTCTATGGACACTGTTTTTGAGGAACATTAAGTTTTAAGAAGCCGTTGTTGAAAATTTAGTTTGAACGAAAGGCATTCCATTATTATTGCCGGTAATCTGCGTTCTTCATTCTAATTCTCAAGCACATTAAAAAGGACTAATACATTCTTCTAAAAGAAACATTAATGATATTTAATTTAATCTAGCCAGGTAATTGAAACACAATACTCCTTTAAAAGACTGAATTGTCATGCCATAATTATCGGTTTAATAATATTTGAAAATCATGTGTTATATAATGTATTGTTCTTATATTCAAATCTAAATCGATCAATGAATTTTATAAAAGAGAAATAATGTAGTATATTTGGCAAGAAGTGATGCATCAAAATAAATATTTTCCTTGTAGAGCACTGCATTCTACCAGAAGTATAGGATACAAAAGACTCCATTGTTTGTCAAGCCCACCTAAATAAGTAGAATGTAATAGTCGTTAACCTTTAGCATATACTAAGCCAAATGTAACATTAGCCTCAATATAGGAAATGAACTGACCGACGTTTGAACCTTGAAAAACGAAATCTCTATGCCGAGTCTCTGCCAAGGCAGGCATAAATATAAGTTCTTACTATAATATAATATAATTAAATGTTAAAAATCATTTGAATCATTCCGTTGCAAGGCATATCGCGACTCTCTGTTTATCATAAGACAACAAGTCCATCTCAGGTTATATTTTATACCCCATTTACTCGTGAAATGTCTGTATGATCGCAAAGGGAATAATAATGTAGAAAACACCAATACATGCCGATCTACGCTCAGACATATGGACGTCCTCCAAGTGATACTGACCAGAACCCGTGCTTACTGACTAACATTCAGTGATAGTCTATCAAATGCATACATTAGCTCGCACAAAGGGCAAAGATATAATATCCGAAGGTGAAATAGAAACAAAACGTCTATACAATAATTACTCGCGAGTATATATACAACGAGATGTATACATTTTCCATAAAAAGTAAACGAGGCTTGCCTCGTTCCCTTTTAATGAAAAATTTATACAACGAGTGGTATATCATTGATACAGCTTACATACTATACGTATATTTTATTTATATCACATTCAAATACACATGTTTGCCCTTTGAACGGAGTTAAGATTGACGATTGACTACGGGCAACTGTGCATTGACCGCGTGAATGAACTCTTCACATCCCTGTCGAGTGCCATTTGCTGCTATTACAATCACCTTTTCATATTGATAGGCTTATTGTTTTCTTTTCTGAGTTTCTTTTTTATTCACATAGATTAAATCATCATAAGGCATGCTTATGATTTAAACATGAAATATAGCTATAATAAAGAAAGTAGAGAGCTACAAACACAAGGCTAACTTCTTGAACACTGAACTCTCCACCATTCGCGTTCGAGAACATGGAAATTAATGTGGAATAAAAACTGATGGAAATGAAGCGCCAACAAGAGGTAATTAAAATATTTTGATATATGTACAGTTGATCTAAGTCATTCTTCTGCTTTAATTAACATTTCTACTGCAAATAAAAGTGTTTCTCCCTGTCCCTGTCTCTCTCTCTTCCTTTGGTCGGTTTGACTTAACCTTTTCCATCATTCAGAGGTCCAGTGGCATCGTCGAACGGCACAAGTGAAAATCCTATACGCTCGTCGTTTCATGGATTTTCACCCGTATCTTGCTACGATGGTCCAGAGAGAGAGAGAGAGAGAGAGAGAGAGAGAGAGAGAGAGAGAGAGGGTGGTGGTGGGCGGCCTTTATACATTTTTATATTTAATTAATAATAATCGATTTTTAGAACATTGTATTAGGTTTAAGAAACAACAATAGTTTTTTAAGTGCATATATTCGTAACAATATAAGAGTTTCGAATTAATACAAGTTTCTCTGTGATTACTTCTCAAAGCACTAGTGCAATTCTCTTCATAGTTGGTAATATCTGGTCTAAAGGTTTACGCATTCAATAATCCAATAATCCTTAATTTGGAAGTTTAATAAAAGTCAAAGGATGTTTAAATATATAGCACTATATTTAGATTTTGTAGACAAGGGAACAAACAGCTTATAAAACTGTTCTGTTCGTGCAATATTTTCTTTTCACCAGAGTTATTTCACATATTACTGATTAATTACCATAAATCAGGTTATTATTTCCACATATTGCCTGTTCCTGTTTTAATTATTACGAAACTCTATGCATGGTTTCTCCAAACATGCCAACGTCAATTAAAAATATACAGTCAAGTTCAATCAACTGACAAATAGTCGCCTAAATGGAATTTCACATATACCATTGTCATGATTTCCATTAAAATTTCTAATAAACAATAAAAACGTTTTTGTATAATTAGCCCTTGGATCAATGCAGCAGACCCTTAAGACACTCGAGAAATTCGGAATTTGACATTTGTACATTATTTTCATTGTATGTGTTCCTATATATCTAATTACAAGGTCCCATTATTATTTTGTTTCGTCTCATGTATTCTCTAATTTGTTAAAGGTCGAGCATCGTCTTGTTTCTGTTTCTGATTTAATTAGTTTTGAAATTCTCGATAGTTTTCTTCTAATGTTTGATAATATGCCCTTATACCTGTTCTACTGAAGAAATTTCAGATAGCAGATTTCTTCTTGTTCAAGCCCACACATCCCAAATCACACAAGGCCGATGTAGTAAATATATGCAACCTTCTAACATTTAAAGCCAGTCAACTCACAGAAACAACACGTTTACCAATGCGTAAATGATACGGATAGAATATGCCACCCACACATCCATGTTATATTGTTATTGCAACCCGGTCGGCAAACTAGACTGTGTGGACAATATTTGCTTGCTCAATTGAATAGCTGGAATGAGTAAACCATTTATATGGCCTGGGGGGTTTTAGCCACTTCATGCACGTTGTTTCTTCAAAAAACCATCACCTTTCAAATTCCCCACAGACTTTACCTAACAGATAATACGATGACTCACATATAATGTAAATCATCGTCTACCACTGGGATTATCACTATTAACGCAATATTGTTGACATGTACAAAAGCCAAACAGAAAAAGCCCACATGAAATAAGTTTTAACCTGAAATGATTATATATAAAGTGTTTGCAAGCCAATCGTTAATTTTTAACCAAATATGAATATTTGTTTGACGTGTTGCACATGTATGTATGTATGTATGTATGTATGTATGTATGTATGTATGTATGTATGTATTGAGTTTGACAGAACAATAGAACAGTGTAAAATTAAGTTTGGGTATCCACACAATGGAAGAAAATGAAAATGAAACAAAAACAAAAGGTTGAAAAGAGATCCATAAAGTAGATAATCCATGTTTTCAATAAACCTTACCCTTTAGAAATGTCGAGGACTTTCTCAGATGAAATAAATATTAAAATTAAAAAAATTGCGTTTTAATTGACTTAAGTGGAATTTACGCAGATGTATATTATTTTGTCAAACACTCTCAAAGAAGGAAACATGTTACATAATGAATTATAACTAACAACATGCTATATAGATTTAAGTTATATTGCGTGTTTAACCTTTCCCCCTGACTGTAAATTGTAAACGTAATGTTTACACAGCTAAAGTTAGGCCATGATTTAAAGGTGTAAACAAAGTATTTTCGTAACAACAGTTCAGTGTGAATCTGGTTTTATAGTTGGACAAGTTTATCTGTTGGAAATCTTCACATTCTCTTATGTTATAGGTGACATTAGAATGCGCATAAATAGGGATCTGATAGGCAAACAATTCATTCCGGTTCTATCTCAGTCTGTTGGGATCCATGAAAGTGTTTGCTCTTGTATTCACATATAATTTGAGATGAGTTTTATATTTGTAATATTCATTGGAATTCCTAAAGTGTTCATTGACTTACTAGATTTATATACACTACATTCATATTATTGTGATCTAATTAAAAGACATACCGACTACATTATAGTGTATCATAATGACATTCAGGACTATTGGAATTCATTCAGAACATCATATATTTTCTGAAAAGTTTAAATTGTTGGACTTGTGATTAACCATTTAAGATTAGTTCGGACTAAATTCACAACTATGTAAATTACATGGGAACTTCGGCAGTGAAACTTCAGATCTCTGCAAAATTACTGAACCATATATTAAGTATAACAGTTAAATAAATATAATGCAGTTAATGGAGAAGATCATCAACAATATATAATTATTTTTGTGATATAGAATATTTTTGATAAAACGAAAAAGATCAAAAAGTTCAAGCATTTAGTTTTCGTGTCATTTTATCATCTGGTTATATAATCATTTACTGTTATATACTCATTCTTTTTTGTCCATAATTTCAACATTGTCTGAATTTTGCAGTATTTAATTTTATACGTACTTAACAAACAATCCACTCGTATTGACTCTAGTTAAGTACAAATATCCTCCGCTTACTTACTTTGTAAGCATTTGGCCAATATCGATGAATAACTTCTAACCACAACTAAATAGAAATGGCGACATAATCGTCGAGCTCTGATCACCACTATGCATCATCGCCTCTGCTCTCTGGATAATTGTTATCCGAAAACTACGCGTACGTCATCCAGCTTGGTGGACACGTGGGCATGGTTTAGAGTCAAACAACATATTTCCAAACATTTGGCCCCTTGAACTTGTGTAGTTACGATGACATTCTAAGTTAATACTTGTTGCTGTTGTGTGCTAAAACCATCTTTCAGCACACGATATGCTCATGGCGGCCAGTATAAGTGGTGGGAGAAGAACCCGGGGAAACCTCCGGTTATACCCTATGAAGCTCCGGGGAAGCTTTCTCACATACCCACACTGGCCGAGCCCGAGACTGGAACCCACGGCGAGAAAGCAGTGATTGGTAATGGCACTCATGCAACCGAGGAAATGGTCTAAAGGAGGTCATCGCTTTACACCCTTAGCAGGCGGTAACAGGGATAAAATCAGAGAGTGGGAGGTTTTTCCCCAAACAATAGCCTCATCTGCTCCATTTAGAGAAGTTCTGGACTCCTATAAATTTGAATGACTGCAGAAATCAACGTACAAGAGCTAAAATTAACATAAGAAAAAAACTCAACTAAAGGGCCAAAAAATGTTTAAACTGGGTACCGTATGCATAATTTTTGCTGTATAACAAAACATAAAATGTGTGTGTGTGAGAGTATGTATGTCTTTATTACGATATTATGTAATCTACAATATTTTCAACAGACAAAGTTATGGATATTCATATTTTCTATAATTTTTAATTTACTTTATGGGACAAATCTATATGCAATTACTATTGGACAGTTTAAGAAGAAAGAACATTGCAAATTCATTTGTCAGGCAGCTAGGTGGATATATATATATATATATATATATATATATATATATATATATATATATATATATATATATATATATTAAACAATACTAGTTGAAAAATTACAATTATTAATTACCATGCGAATATGCAGATGCTATAATTATTACATTCAGAAGAAACAATTTTTTTTTAAAATGATGCGGTTGGTATTCATTCTCGTGTCACAATATGAACATATTTACAACCTAAATAACATAAATAACATTTAGGAGTTTAGCTGTTGTGTGCATTATTTTTGTATTGTTTTGGGTGAATATTTGACTGTGCTTAGATGGGAAATGAAAGGTTCGTAGATTCTTTGCTAATATAGTCTGCGTTTTCTAGTAACACCACAGATCAGTATCACTAATGTTACGACCCTGTAATTTAATTACATGTGTGTTAAAAATTTGAATTTTTTTCTAATTCTTTCTATTTTTATATCAATAAATATAATTATTATTATGATGATGATTATGTTCGCAGGGTCTGATATTTTGTTAGAAACATCGTGTTTATTTAGAACGTAAATGTGACTCGCGTAAGCACGATTTTTGCATGACGGTTTTGTCATATTAAGTAAACAGTCGGAAATAGCTATGTAAATGATTGGTTGTAACCACGGTCATTACTAATAATACTTGTTGAAATTCTGTACTACGTTTGCGATATTTCGAAATCTCCATGATTCCTTCATTCGTGTACATGAAATGACGTATAAGTTTGTTTTAAAATACTCAGGTACCTGCGAACTAGTCTAGAGTCATATTTTAACATCTTAGAGAGTCATATTGTAACATCTTATAGAGTTTCTAATACCTTAAGAAGAAGGTATTCTTTTGTGCTGGAAAGAGTTGTTCGTTCGTACGTATGAAGAATAACACGTGTTTTGTTATTGACGATAGCTGTATTTCATCTACCTTTTAAATAATAATTATTTTCCTTGGACAACTAACTACACAATTGGCTTTGGACAAAGACATTTGCTGCAATTAATTCCAAATTGGAACAGGACAATACAAATTGTGATTCACAGTGAAAATTCTGGACATTTGTGTTTAACCTTCGTCTGACGTCATCATCCGCCATCTTGGAATGGAATTGAGATTCAAACTACGTCAATTTAGAACTGTTTATTCACAGGACTTATGTGTTTTCACAATTTTAGGACAAACGTTTGGATCTTCTTCGTAAATCGTAAGCCTTGTTTCATATTTTTTTCTTCATAATTTTACCATTTCACTATGTTTTCTAGGGAAATAAATTATTTTTGTTAAAATTTACAAAGCTTGTTG